>SNQJ01S0028737.1:0-11625 GCA_010110895.2 Picea sitchensis
TATGTCCCCTCAAAATCACCAAAAGTGTGATTTAATGTTCACTTTACCAAAAAGTGACATTTTTCACTTTAACCAAAGTCAAGTACAAAATAGACATAAAGGACAAGGACAAAGTGCCAAATGACTTTCCCACATGTGCTAAGAAGGGATAACACATGGGGAACACCTCCCAAGGTACACAAATCAACAAAATGAACCATTGCATATCCAAGATTTGACCCAAAATCAATATGTCGAATAAACCATTGCATCAAATATTTTAAAACCATATTAACAATAGTCAAATGCATAAATGGGTGGTGTTTCGATACATATGTAACCAGTGGTGTGTTCGAGGTGAAGGAGTTATACCATGAAAAGAACCATGCTCATAACTAAATAAAACAAATCGACGATAAACCATATGAAAATTAACCCTTTAATGAAATCAAATATGAATTCCAGTTGTTTCGTTTTCATACTTGCAGTTATGAAAACGAAATTGAAAAGTAGGTATGTAAAAGGAGACGTATAATGGTGTCGTTTAAATGAGAAAGATTACGACGAGTAATGAGGGTTTAAAAACCCTCTGTAGGGAGCTTGTAAAAAAAACGATAGAGATTAATATGGCTGTCAACAATGGCGACACACTGGTAGAAGTAGTTATCTCTGCCAAACAAACAAGTCTAGATTAGGATAATGAGAAAAAATCCAAATCGAAAACAACCAGAAAATTGTTTCAACATCATTATCAATCATAAAAAATTCCATTTTCAGATTGCTTGTTATTTTAAAAGATGAAAACTGATGAAAATCTTAACAAAAGCGAGTCACGATATTAAGGTTAAAATTTCCAATGCTGTTGACAGAGCCGCTGCTGCCAGCAGGCGTCCATAGCCTCGACAGGGATGCCATTGAACCCACTCCAATATCTGTATCCTGCCAAGAAGTTCCAGATCAGAACGAAGGACATCTAAGGTCAAAAGATTTCATATCTGAGAATTTTCATATACCTGACATTGCTTCGCTACCAGCGGGCTTTTTCAGTACCCCGACGAAGTTATCTTGGCGTCATGCATGCATTTACCCGCTGCTACCAGACCTGTTCAGTATCCCGACGGGTTTACAAGCACTTCCCACAGCTCTCTGAATATTTATTTAGTTTTAAAGATATTTAATCGAGCGGGGTGACGCTGAAAATCCTGATATTTTGGACATATTTTACTAAATTACAGACCTTGAGAGAATTTTTCAACTGTCCTTCATTAAGATCTAGAGATGGGTTGTTAATAAACCGACCTTTGAATGTGGGGAGACATCTCTGAGTTGTTCTCTTAAGGAACAGGGACAACGCAAGCAGAAATGGATGATCATGAAAAGCTTCAATTACAGATTGAAATCAAAAAATGCCTTTCAAACAACAATCTTTATTCAACATGGTTGTAAACTTCAGAAACATGTCATAATTGATTCTTAAGCAACCTTCAACAATTATTTCAGAGAAGAAATTTTTTTGTTCTCTTTATCCAAACAGTTCATGATGCAGGTATATGTATTTGAAAAAAATTAAAACTGGTAAGCATAAGGGAAGAATCAAAACCAAAACAACAAAGAAAAATGAAAAGCAAACAAAGGAAAAATATTTACACAGTGTACACAGGGTTGTCATCAAGTGAAATACCTTTTAAGAGCTTGGCCATTCATCGGATAGGTGTCTGGCTATCCCTCTAGACTCTGTAATCAGAAAGAGCTTGGACCCAATTTCTCAACAATCAAAAACGGTCCTAGCCATAAGTTCTGAAACTTCGTATCCTCTCCCTTTCCCTCATGCGGTTTGTCCCATTTTAGAACAAGGTCACCTACTTCAAATTTTCTGTCAGAGGAAGAATTGGAATCAAACCATCTTTTAACCACGAGTTGATGCTGATCCAATTTCCGTTTTGCTTGAGCCCTTACTTCCTCTAATTTTAACAATGAGTTAATTCGATTCTCCAAAGGGGGGTTGTCCTCTTCTTATACTTTCTGCGATAGCTGTAGTGAGGGAAGAAGAATATGTGGTGGCGGAATTGCCTCTCTGTCGTAAATGAGAAAGAAGGGAGAGTTACGCACAACATTTTTTGGAGTCACTCTATCAGCCCAAATTGTGTTTAACAATGCATTATGCCAATTTTTATGGTTTTCAGATACCATTCTCTTCATGATTTTAATTAGATTTTTATTAGTTGATTCTACCAATCCATTACCTTGAGGGTCATAGATGGCAGAATATTTTAATTTAATTCCTTTTTCTACAGAAAAATCACTCATCTCAAGAGACGAAAAATAGGAAGCGTTATCAAATACTAGACAGTCAAGGATACCAAAACGAGTAATAATATTTGAATTCAAAAAGGAAATTTCCTGACTGGTATTTATAGCTTTTAATGGGGCAGCTTCGGACCACCAAGTGAAGTAATCCATCACTGTTATGATAAACTTATGCTGTTGTGAGGATGACGGATTGATCAGGCCTATAATATCAACACCCCACTGTTGAAAAGGGGAGTCTACTGAAACAGGCTGCAGAGGGAAGGCTGGTTTATGTATCTGTCCAGATACTTTTTGAAAAATAACGCACTTGTGACACAAAGCATGATCATATTTAAAAAGTGTAGGCTAGTAATAACCTACTCTTAATACTTTATGGGCAGTGGTATATCCACCAAAATGCCCACCATCTTCTCCTGCATGCAATTCTAATCAGACCTTTTCTACTTCATCTTTCTCAAGACAATGCATTAGTAATCCATCAAAATTTTGACGAAACAAAATACCATTAATCAGCTGAAAGGAAGCAGATTTCAATCTTAGTGATCTTCTTTTAGTGGGATCGAGGTGACGGGGAGCTAACCCATGTTCAAGATAGAATTTCATATCATCATACCAGGGACTAACAGGGTTTTGTGCACAACAGATTAAGTTTTGGTAGTGTTGTCCTGGATTTGACATATCCTTTTTCTCTTGTTGTCATTCCACTAAGTCAATGACTAACTTCCATAGCCCTTGACATCTCACTATTTGTGTTGGGGTGATTTCTATGTCATACTCTTGTAAGGAGGTGACCCAGTTCGCCCTATTTTCGCCTAGTTCTTTTTTTACTAACAGATTTATGACGGTCGGGTAAGGGACGATAATTTTCGTCCTAGATTTCAAAAGATAAGATCAGAAGTGCTTTAATGCTTTAAAAATAGCATAGGCTTGCTGATCTACTGCTGGGTAATTAAGTTTTTCACCTTTGAAGGCTGAGCTCATAAAGACAATTAGGACTTCATTATTTTCAGTGTTCTTTTGAATTAGGATAGCCGCATAGGAGTGGTCAGAAGCGAATTTGTAGAGAGTGAAGTCTTCCAAAAAGTTGAGGCTCATCAGAGAAGGAGTGACTATTATGGCCTTTTTTATTGAATTAAAAGCTTGTTTTTCTAAGGGTCCCCAATGATATTGTACGTCCTTTTTTATTAATTTTTGTAAAGGTCTCACCATTTCTGAAAAACTGGGGATGAAGATTCTCTTGACAAAGTTTATCTGGCCTAAGAAAGAATGCATAGACTTTTTTTACGAGGGAGGGGGGAGTTTCTATATGACTTGAGTCCTTTCAGGGTCGATAATCATCCCTTCGCTTGATACAATAAATCCTAAGAGCTTACCTTGTTCTACTGCGAAGATGGATTTTTTAGGATTCAAGGAAATGTCGTACTTACGACATCGCTATAGAATGGATCTTAAATGAGCTATATGATCATCTTTGTTTTTCAAGAATACAGTAACGTCATCCAGGTAAACTATGAAAGATTGATTGATTAGGCCTCGGAAAGCGATATCCATCACTCTTTGGATAGTGGCACCATCATTAATGAGTCCAAAGGGCATTTTCCTATAAGCGTAGGTGCCCCATGGAGTGCGGAAGGTAGTTTTAAGTTGGTCTGGAGGAGACATTGGGACTTGGTTATACTCTGAAAAACCATTCAATAAGAATAATCTTTCAGAACCAGATACATGTTGAAGGATCTATTCCATGGGTGGGACAGGGTAGTTGTCTTTATCAGACGCTCGATTAAGATTTCAGAAATCGACGCATAGTCGAATTTCACCACTCTTCTTCCGGACTGGGACAATATTAGAAACCCATTGTGTGTGCCTAACTGGGAATATTATCTTAGCATTCAGGAGTTTATTTAATTCCTTTTTGACAGTCAGTTCGAGTTTTGGGTGCATTTTCTTTAACTTTTGCTGAAAAGGTAAGGTTTGGAGTTTCGTAGGAATAACGTGTTGTATGATGTTAGGATCAAAGGTTTTTAGGTCGTTGTACACCCTAGAAAAAACATCTTTCAATTCCTTAAACAATTTAATAAATGCCACTTTCTCTTGTTTAGCACAACCCACCCCTAAATTAATGCACTATGGATTGTCTTTAGTTCCCAAGTTTACTTTTTCATACGTTAAAGAGGAACTATTTGTTTTACAGTTCACTGATTTTTTGAATTTGTCTTAAAGATCATAAATTTTTTGTAATCTAACTACAGATTTAGGGATAGAATTTACCATGTCCGATGAAGATTCAGGAGATCTCAGATCTGGTATTACCCTGAAGTCACAAATATTTTCGTCATGAGTACATTCATCGATCACTGTACCTTGGAAAGTTTCTTCCATATGCAGGAAAATTATACTCTGTTGATCGTCATCGAAGACTCTCCAATTTGTGATGTTGTTGGGGGCTGATGGCCTAAACAATAGTTCGATGGAGAATGCATTCAGGGACAAGCCTTCTGCAGGAAAGAGTTTCAAAGCTACATTAGCTAACAAGTTGGCTTCCGAATTATTCAATCTAGGAATAGAATTTATGTTAAAAGAAGAAAACTTATTCATCAAATTCCATACCTCATATTGGCAGCTTTTAAGATGTGGAGATAAACAGTGGATAGAATTTTTTACCTTTCTAACCACAATTTCTGAATCGCCAAAGACTGTCAAATTTTGAACGTTCATATCTAATGCGTTCCTGAGGCCTTGCAATAAAGACTCATATTCTTCTATGTTGTTTGTACATTCAAACTCTAACCTGCATGCAATCAGGCTTTTGTTACCTGCTGGATCAATAATCACGCAGCCTGCACCAACTCCTTCCTTGGATTTTGACCCGTCAAAGTAAAGAGACCATATTTGATTTTTGTCAGGTACATGTGACCATTGGGTGGAAGTTACTGGCTGCATATATGTCACAATTTTCGATTTCTGCTCTGGGTTAGTGATAGCGGAAGTTTTAGCCATGAAATTGCCGAAAAAGGTATCCATCCCTTGTATTTCGAGTGAATCAACAGAAGGTGTAAATGGTTCATTGGGATCATTTAAATCTGTTACTGTGAAATTTAGGTAGTGTTCACGATTTACCTTGATTCTATTGGGATTTCCATTCTCGAGCAGCCACAAGTGAGACCAATTTGTCGTGAAATAGTCGTGTAGCTGTTCTGACCAGTCTCTTCTTAAAAACAAACCATAAAATTCTGGAATATCTACAACAATAATATCAATCACTTGATGAACTTTGGGGTTAGATGATAATCTTATAAGCACATTCCTTAATTCACCTATAACTTTAACACTAGTTTGATCAAGTTGGATGATCTTTAAGGTGGATGGTTGAACTTCGTCATTAATCTTCTGACATATAGACCATGGCATTACATTGGATGACACTCCTGAATCTACCATACAATTGTGTACGTTCCTATTGAATATTTCAAAGGTTAACAAAAATGGAGGGACATTTCTGCGAGTACTAATGGTGGAAGGTTGTTGCTTTTTACTCGCAGCCTCTAAAACTAATTTATCTACATTTGTTACATTATTTACAGGAAGGTCTCTTTTCTCGTGAGGATCGGAAGTATTCTTAGCAGAGGCCTTCTGAGGAACTTTTGGGTTGTTCTGAAAACCTTTGTTACTGCTTGGATAGCCGTTTTTATTGTTCTCTATGATATTCTGTAACATTTTTTGTAGCAGAAATGAGAATTTTAATAATTCATAAACAGAAATGTTAGCCCTTGACTTTTTTAGATCTTCAGCTAAATCATAATCTAAGCTTGGGTTAGCATAATTCTGTTTAGTCTCAGTTGTTTTAGATTGTTTTGGGGGCAAAGTCGTAGTGTTTTCAGAAGAAGGCTTGTTTGTTGTCTTACTCCTAGTATTGTAAGGATGTACTTTCTCGAAATTATCTTGAAAAATGCTATCCGAGAAGTGTCCAAAAATGTTCGGAGAGGATTCATCTTCTTCTACTGTCTCTTGTTCAGCTATTTCCTCAGGTATCTAAGGAGGCATCAAGTTATCCTGTACCTCTAGAATCATTTGAATAGCGAATTGCAGGCTTTCTAGATTTAGGCCTTCAGTATTTGAATTAGGTCGGTTGGTGGTAAAAGGCTTCCTAAACAGGGGCTTGTAAGGCCCTTTACTCGAAGAAGATTCTTCACCCGTCCTTTTCAAATCTATAACTTGATTTGCCAGTTTTTGAACGACTTTTTGTAAGTTTTCTAGATTAGATCTTTCCGGTTGTGTTTTGTTTTGGGCAGGTCTAGGGAGGATTTCGATTTTCTTTTTGGAAGATGAACTAGTCTCTATTTCGTTGCTAGTAGTGTCTTTTAAGATGAGGATGTCTTTCTCAATCTGACTGGCCTCTTCAAAGGCTTCTAACAATGTGGATTTCTTAAATCTCTTTACCCAAATGGCTATGCTTTGATGTAAGACTTTTGTATAATATGCTATGATAAGATTCTCAATAGGCATCGAATATGTAGGGATTCGGTTCTTTAGTGTTAAGAATCTTTGGTTAAAGTATTTGATTTTCTCTTTGGGGTTCATTATTAAGCTAGAAAGCTCCATGACTAGAACTTTTGTGGTCTTGTCGTCTCCAAACTTCTCAAGAAAACATGATTCAAACTTCTCGCATAACACGATGGTATGGGGTTGTTGGGCAAAGTACCAGGTAGAGGCATTGCCCTCGAAGGTGTAGGGAAACAATCTACAAACTATGTATTCATGCTCAACATTATGGAGTCTAATGGCTAGCATAAACTTTTTGATGTGATCTTCGGTGATCTGTTTAGAGCCTGGGTCAAATTTAGGGAGCCACTTCTCTGGGTGTTTGGGTAAGGGATGTTGAGGCTCGGGTACGTCCACTACATCTTGGTCAAGACAGGGTCTGGCGGGATTGTTCCAGTTGGCCATTGGTGTGGGTGGTGTCGAAGGCTGGGATGAGGAACTTCCTTCGTCATAGGATTCTTCTCCAGAAGAAGAAGGGGATGAAGGAGGTGGTGAGGGTGGTATATACCAGATCGTCCTGCTGCAGGAGTGAGGATTGGATCTGTAGGGTTTAAAGTGAGGTTAGTGCCGCCAAGTTGTTCTCTGATATCAGAGAAATCTAATGGTTGTTCCAAAGGTCAGTTTGGTTGTCTTAAGCGAGCGAAGGTACTATGTGTTCTTATGAGAGATTGGAGAACAATCTCTTGTACGTCACCACCTATAGGATTTGGAGTTACTAGTTCAACTATGATCCATAGATCATCATTTGATGTGGTTTCTATTTGAGGGACAATATTGTTGTTTGAATGACTTCTAGTCACTATAGGTGAGCAGGTAGGTGGTGGAGGAGTCTTGCGACCACCTCGTGCCATTAATAATTTCCAGGCCCTCCTTCTAGTGCCATTTGTTGACGGGTGAAATTGACCGCTCGTCAACTGGAGGAGTGATTATGGTCTGGGGTTGTCTAAATAACCCAATCCATTTGGATTAATACACTACGACGTGTTTAGCGGCTCCGTTAGCCAGTCTAAGTCATACGAAAGTAAAAAAAATGAAAAACTAAAGAAACTAACTAAATGAAAAACAACTGCTGAAAACTATATACAGTCTAAAATATATTTATAGTTTACTAAATAATTGAATAGTAGTTCTACTTTATTAAATGTACAGTGTATCGATATATTTATATCCCTATTATATGTACAGTATTCACAAAATGCAATTTTTGATCGAAATCTGCGAAAATCATATATGAATTGACAGTGAAGCTATCATTCAGTGTTTTTTGATTGTTTTTTTATAACTTTTATAAACAAGAAATGAAATGGCAGCTATCTAGTTGAGAAATAGAAATAACAATAAATACAGTGTATCTAAACTACAGGAAATTCTTATATTAATTAAACTAATAAAATGCAACTAGCAAACTAACCTAAAGTATTATTTCCTATTCGTCCTGTGCATAACATCTACGTTTGTTGTGTGATGAGGTCAACCAGCAGCAGATCTTTACCAATGCTTCTCGCAAACAGGAGGCAGTAACCATTGAATGCTAATGATTGAACATGTAAAGGGTGTAGTGACAACAATTTTATAATTTAACAGAAGATTACATTAAGATAAATCTCGTTGTAAAGATTTGTATATAACTGCTCATTTAATAAAGAAGATCAACCTTCTGATCATTAAATTGGAACAGGATAATTGTTGTACATAATATGAGAGACATAAAACATGGACACTATATAAATCCCATCACATCAACCTGTAAAAAATCATGATATCTAAAGTAGTCAAAATTTGATTACAAATCGAAATGAGCAAAAATTACACAAAAATGTGATATATCGAAGCTAAAGCTATGCAAATATCCACTTTCATGGAAGTATGTCAATCACAAATCCATAGTTTATTCTCGCAGGTAGCGATGGGTCTTAGTTTACAAAACAATACATTTATAAAGGCCACAGGATCAAAACATTTCCTGTGGAAATCATCAAATTTGTTCCAAAAATTGTGGGGAATACAATCTCCCAAATTCCCATTGTTATCCATAACTAACAACCTATTCCAAAACCATGTAAAGAAATAACATGTTTAGATATGCCACTAGCGATTCAATCTCCTTTAGAAATTGTATGTACCTATAAACGCACAAAACTACACTATTTCAGATTGCATTTTAGTTGTAAAATCAAATAATTTGAATTTTAGCAACTAGGTACAGAATCTCACGATTCTGTAGCTAGTTATTATTATAACCAGAATCGTGTTTTATCAAATCAATCAAAATAGAATAGATGCAATTTGAGAAAACATATCTTGTATTCTAATTCAAAACAAAAACAAAATCATCTCAAAATCATTTTTAAAATACCATACCTCAGATTTAGGGATTCGTTTTAATCAAGCAATTTTTGAAGTCACAATGGCGGTGGCCACTTCCATGTTCTTAAAGACAATGGAGCCTGTGGTTTTTTTTATTTTATCATTAGCTTGAGCTACATTTTGCAATTTTTCATTTTACTTAGTTAGCACATTCACTCGGTCTTCCAAGGACTTGATCCGAGACTTGAGCAAAGGGATGTCTCTGTAATACCGGTCGAGCCATGACTGACATTCATTTCACTATGGCTGAATAGACTATGTATTAGCAGGTGAGGAACTTTTCATTTGACTTGTAGGTTCTCTGTCGAGTTTGATCCCAAGGAAGTCGGGGTTGTTTCTAAGACATGGTGGGAGGTTCGTCACATAGTCATAGGGATTAACTGAGCAAAGTCCATGTGAATATGGATACTCTTCAGTTAGAAACCGTTCAATTTCAGAATCAAAATCTTCACTTAACAGAATTGGTTTTTGGTCTGTGTTTTCTTTAGGTTTATTACGGGAACATCGTGAAACCAAGCGCGTGGCGTTTTTACCCTTGTACTTGATATCACTGTTACCTTTACACTTTTTCTTTGCAAACTTTTTAACAGGCTTACCACCATATTTTGGATATGAATCAGGCAGAGTGTCGGGTTGGGTAGTGTCCGGGTAGGTCAAGGGTTCCACAGAGGGAAAGAGTGAAGAAGGGGGAATGATAGGCCCAACGAGGGTTTCTGTAACAACGAACTTGTCAACTTGTCCTATTTCAGGACAAGCCAAACCATTCCTTAACAGGAAAGCGTCCCAACAATCGCCATTTAAATTCAACTGATGAACCATAATAATTTTAATTAAATAGTGGTGGAACAGGCTGGAGTTGACTTTCTCCCTTTTAAAATGCTTTTCCATTTTGTATAAACTCTGAAGGAGAAAATAGGGCATGTTTAAGGGAAAATCGATAAAACTCATGAGTAGCCGTAAGTGATATAAGAAAACCAAACCATATATACCCTCACAGATAACGAACTGCTTGACAATAGCTAAAAAATCGTGCCATCTAGGTTTTAGAGCTGTAACGGGCATACCTTTGTAGCAGCTGTTAATCTTCCTTGAGGTAAACAACAGTGACCATGGAACTTCGTGAACCTTTGATTTTTTAAACCATTTTTGTCCCACGGCTGGCAGACCAATGGATGAGTTAATTAAATCTTCGTTCAACTCAAGCTAGAAGTCTCCAATTTTGGCTCTGCAACCATCGAACGTTAGTGCGAATTGTTGAGCAACTGTTAGGTTAAAACCCTTGAACTTCTCAACAAAGACCCACCAACCATTCCTCTCTAAGTCTTCTCGGGCATTATCAAACAACAACAAAGTCTGGACACTATTGGGTTCAATTCTCACTACAGGATCCATGGCTAATAGCAAAAAATCAACAGGGTATTTAGCGATAGGGTTTGACAGGATACAAACAGAACCATTTTCCCGGAGCTTCCCCAACACAATGCAAAGGTAGCTCAAAATGTTAGGGAGGAGCATTAATTCTATGCGTGCGTGAACAATCTTTCCCTGCAACTTGTATAAAGTGACCTCTCTAAATCCAATAGCCACTGCACTATATGGCATAGATTTTTACACAAGTATGAGTACATACCCTCTAGGAAACGTAACAAAAAAACCCCTGTCCTACATAGTTAATACTAAGAGGAAATTATTCTTCGAACTCGGTATGCAAAGAACATCATGGGCATATAACGAACCTCATGAATCCAGTTGTAACATAATTGTTCCCTCTCCCTTCACTACATACTTGGCATCATCACCAAGTTGCACATCAATATTTGAGTCACTCTTTGTCAAAGTGCTAAATAGATCTCATTCTTTTTTCATATGATGATATGCACCATTGTCTAAGAACCAAGAAATCCTCATAGTTTTTCTGGTAGAAAGGAAAGAAACTAATGAGTAATCCTTCTCAAACTTTGTTGCAAAATCATCACCCTACATCTTTGCTAATGTTATTTTATGCGTCTTCGCTAATGTTTTTTTCTGCATCTTTACCCTTCTTCTTCTCTAGACACTGAGATGCATAATGTCCATTCTTATGACATGAGTGTTGGAATTATTCACCAATATTGAGAGAGGAGTTGAATCAATATTGAGAATTGTTTACCATTTTCAATCAAAACATTAACTTATCAACTTATCAACAATTTATCACTTATGGTTGCATTTAAAATATCATGAATAATGTCATTCAACAATGAATAACATATATAACTACATATACACAGTACACTATAATTTTATGTGGAAACCCAACTGGTAAAAAACCACAACCTTTCTCTCTCTCTCTCCCTCTCTCTCTCTTTGTAACCTCCCCTTATCTCTCTCCCTCAAACCCTCTACCTCTCCTTCTCTATACCTCTCCCTTCCCCCCACTCTCTCTCCCTC
>SNQJ01S0028737.1:11635-38078 GCA_010110895.2 Picea sitchensis
CCTAATCCGCTTGTTTCACTCTCAATCTCTCTTTCTATCTCTCCCACCTTCCCACCCTACCTCTCCCCTCCCTCCCTTCCTCCCTAACATAAAAGTTTTAAAAATAATCATTTTATTCAAAACATAGAAAATTTAGTTTTATGTATGGTGAAAAATATATTGATTATATAAATAATTACAAATTATTTAAGTTAGAACACAATATATATCTTATAATATAATATTTTTTCACATAAATAATGGAATATGAATAGTGTACACAATTTTTCAATATATCTAATTAATTAAATAAAACTAAGATACAAATATAAATTAATATTCTAATATATAAAATTATCATAAAATATATATATTTTATCTTCACAAAAAACAATAACATTAATGATTAGTTTTAAAATTTAAAACATACAAATAAATCAATCAAAAATATAAATACATTTTATACATACTGAAAGACACTAAATCACATAGAAATAATATATAGTAATAAAATTTAGCAAAACAATTAATACTTCCCATCAAATTATATCACAAATTAAAAAAGATTACATTAATGATTAGTTTTAAAATTTATAACATAGAAATAAATCAATCTAAAATATAAAATACATTTTATACATGCTGAAAGACACTAAATCACATAAAAATAATATATAACAATAAAATTTAGCAAAACAATTAATACTTCCCATCATATTATATCACAAATTAAAAAACATTATACGATGAAATTTTATTATTATAAAATTCTATGTATATATTATTGAGATAATTTACATAATAAAATACACATATAAACAAAATATTATAATATTGTATAGTTAAAATTTATATAAATAATTTGAAACCAAAATTAACAAATATTAATAATAATAAAAAGAAGACAATTTATCATAAGTCAAAATCAATACATTAATTGTAAACTAGAACATGCCTCGTAAATAAATAACAAAAATGACAAACACAAAATTTAACTTAGAGATGAATATATGTGTAGAAATTGTATTGTAATATGGGAAAGTTTAACGAAAAGTAAATAAATAACAAAAAAAAATGACAAACACATTTTTTAATTTAAAAATGAATATATATATATATATATATAGAAATTGTATTTTAATATGGAAAAGTTTAATCATAAATAAATAAATATATAAACAATATAAGCATTATACTAATCTAAGAAGGTTGGGTTTCACTTCCTTTAAATATGGGTGGGAATTTAATTACCACTTTTCAAAATAATCAATTTTAATCTATAATTATTATAATATAATAGGATGTATGAAAAAAGAGAAAATGATATATTAATATATCCATCCTTATTTTGAACAATATAAAATTGGTCACTTATTCTAATAATTATAATGTAATAACATGTATGAAAAAAAAGTAAAAACAATACATAAATATTTGGACATCTATTACAATAACATATAAACATAAGAGAAAATACATTTCTAAAGAATCAATGGAAAACTTAAAATCTAGATTTTAGTTATTTTAGTGAACACACAGAATTTAGAAACCATTCAATTTAGAAACCTTCCCTTTAGAAGAAATATGTGACTACATACTAGTTTTTCATGACTTGCTCTAGTCCTAATTGTGAATGGTCATTTAAAACATATTAAGGAGAATAACAACATAGATTTACCAACCAACACCGAATAGAAATAATTTATTTTATTTTAGTATTATTATGATTTATTTTGTATCTTCTATTGTTTATTATTGTTATTATTTTAGACACTTATTAAATCATTGAAAGAATTATATGCTATAATATCCATAAATGATACAATGATATAGGTGTATTCAATTATTAAATTAGTAATGACATTCACACAATACTTTCTATATAGGAACGAAAAAAAACATATTTTTCTCTAACCAAATAACTTCTTACTAAAATAAAATGATAACCTTTTATCTTTTAATCATGTAAACCTTCAAATAAACTTATCACAAATCCATTTAAAATATAACCCTTTCTTTCCTAAAAAACAAAACATATATAACCCTCATTTCCTTTATATATATATATATATATATATATATATATATAATTATTTTGAGTATAAAATAAATAAATAATATAAAGTATTTATCTGATTATGTAGATTTTTACTGTGTATAAACTGTGAAATTTTTACTGTGAAATTTTTTCTCTAGATATAAACTGTGTATAATAAAATCTTTAACTAAATGATAATTCTAATTATAATAAACTGATACCACTAACTTATGTTCATATAGCTAGAAAACTCAAAAATATTTTCATTTACTTTTTACTTTTATAAGTTAAAGAGATTACAAAAAAATATATTTTCTTTATATTTTACTTTTGTGTAAAACTAATGTTGGATACATTTTCTTTACGAGCACATAAAAGTACTTATTCCCTCTACTCCACTTAGTTTCTGTTTCTATGGTACTTTGGAAATGGGATCATGGATGGGTTGCTGGGCAACTTCTCTACTTGTTTTTACTCCTACGCTCTGGATTCGGCAAAACTATTTCTTAAAATTGTTTTGTTGCTTCATGAAACGCGTTTCCATAATTGACTGGCAGTTTTACCTATATCGTGTAATCAAATGCATTGGATTTGTTCAACTGCTCTTTACCTTTATCTACATGATACGAGCTCGAAACTTGCAGGTACTCAATCTGATGCCATTCGTAGGTTTGTATGCATTTTTCGGCCTCTAATCTTATAAAATCTCCAAACAATTTAAATTCTATAAACAATCTCGAATCGTAATATTTTCGGCCTCTAATCATATAAAATCTCCAAACAATTTAAACGATTGATGCGTAATATTTTCTACGGTTTATGAGAGCAAAACAGACCAGCAATGCAAACACAACAATGCAAGGAGATAATTGGATAAATCAATAGAATTTAAACCATTGATGAGTAATATTTTCGGCCTCGAATCTTATAAAATCTCCTAACAATTTAAACCATTGATGTGTAGTATTTTTTAGGGTTTATGAGAGCAAAGAAGACCAGCAATGCAAACACATCAATGCAGGGAGATAATTGGACACAAAAATGCAGAGAGACAATTGGATAAATCAATAGAGAGGGAAATGATACTAACCAGTCATCCGGAGCAGCCTCAATAGCTTGATCATAGTAAGATTATGCACGAGGTGCATATTTATGAACATCCCATATGAGATTGGCATAACGAGAGAGGACATCTCCATCGCCAGGACTGGCTAGTATGGCTCTCCCATAATATTCCTCAGCTTTTTCTGAATCATGCCACAGACATAAAACCAACAGTATTGAGAACTTTTATGTAAGAATATATATTTTATAAATAGTGTCTTTATATATCAGATAAGACTATGGAAGATATGCAGTCAACAAGGCTATATGATTAGTTATGTAATAGCATCCCAGAAAATTAAAACAAAGCTCAGATTCCTCAATACTTACCTCCTGCAGGGACCTCGCATAATTCGTTAACAGAAGTGGGTTGCAGCATTTTCTGATAGTAAGCATTCCGTGCTATTGGAATCTGATCCAGACCCACCTCCACTCCCTCCATACCCTACCCTCTTCCACCTCCATCTTCACCCCCGAATCCTCCGTTAACAGAACCCATCGCAGGGTTAGCTCTATTGCATACCAAAGCTACTCTAGTGCCTTCAAATACCTTGCCATACATCATATCCTCATTCCCTCTTCCAGAGACAAAAGACCTCTCACCCGAACACACTGAGACTCATATTTAACGGAACACACAGAAGCACAATCATAGAGACTCACCAGAGCATAGATAGAGAAGGAAAGAGGAGGGAAATGTTGAAATTGAATGAGATTTGAGATTTATCCTTCCAACGCACAAACGATTTTCTGCCTTTGCCCTTCTTTCTACACAGAATCTTGGAGATGAAACGAATTTGTTGCCTCTGTAACTGAAGGATAAGCACAAAAAAGCAGATGAGTCAGCCGATAGAACCGTTAGCAGATGAGTCAGCTAATAAATCCAAAATGCGGCCCTCATGCTTTTCTTTCCATCTGATTCATGCTTTTTTCCAAGGATTTTGCCGTGAATCACGCGTGAACGGATTTCTCCTGCTATGAGCTAGCTCAAAACGCTCTTACATCCCTACTGATGAGGATTATTTATCATTGGTTGTAACTTTTGACAATTCAACTTTGCTAATGGGAATATGGCTCTCGGTCGTATGTTCTCGGGCTTGCAATCATCATGAATGGAAACAATACTCTACTAATAGAGTTTGTGTGAAAATGATTCATTACAAAGCCTGGAATATTTGAATTGATATCGGATCTATCCTAATTATCATTGAGTGGTGTTGTCAATATTTAACAATTCCATTAAAATAGAAGGTTAGACAATTCAAAGAACATCCATTTCCATCGAACATTCATTTCCATCGACATCAAGGAAGATCTTGATTTATTCATGTGCATTATTCAAAATTGCATGTTCCTATCCACTTGGGTTGATTGTCCAGCATTGTATATTGGCAACTCAAATATTGGGGTGGGTATTTCAATGAATCTTATGTCATGGTTACCAATCATCCATGTGCTAGTGGAAGCTATTTTCTTGATAAAAAAAATTTAAATTATCACAAAATTATTTTAGAATAAACTCATTTTTTTTTGGAAAGTAGGGGACAACATGTAGAAATTGGTGGAATAACTTCTAACAACATGCCTATCACAATTGATAAATATGTGGTGGAAAGTGATAATGTGCTAACATCATAGTGAGTGGCAAATATGGTACTAACTACATTTCAAGCATGTACTTACTCACATGGTTGAGTGAACAATATCACATTTAATGACAATAAATTTGGTTATTATGAAAATATAGTGGGTGGATGTGATGCTAGGATAGCATGGAGTGGAACTAGTGAAGTACAATGCCACATGAAAAATACATGCATTAAATATCCTAATATTCTTGAGCAACAATCACTAGTGCTTCTTTATAGATTCGTGCTTGTGACTAATGGTGGTGGTGTTGGTCAATACAAAGAAGGGGATGGTATTACTCGAGAGATTGAATACAATTGTCCATTGGCTTGGTATTCTCTCAAACTATGAGTACATGAACACACAGGTTTAATGGGTGGCAAGGATGGAGTTTGTTGACACATTGTTTTTATAAGAAAAGATGGGTGTCAAGTTTATATTGGGGAATGAAAACCATAGATAAGAAGCTTGGGGATATTCTTCAAATTTTAATTCTGAAAGTTAGTGGATGGGATTGCAATTCTTTAGGATCTTATCATTCATAATTTATAAATAATTTAGTTTTTCTCTACATGGAAGTAGGTATTTGAAAACATCATGTAGTGAAGAAGAAAATTGGAGGGCATCTATAATGTACAACTCTTAAATGAAAATGTGGGCGAAGTATCTTGATTCAGAGATATTCTTTTCGAATTGAAATTCAAGCAAGTAAAAAGGTTATAATTGAGTTGTATTTCCCTTTCTTGGCTTAGTTTATTTTCTTGTTGAAGTAACCCACTCTCAAGTTTTTGGATATATAGTGTAGATTGACATTCATCTACACACTCGAAATTAATATACAACATGAATGAAGAATGTTTCACTTCGAATTTTGTAATGTTTCTAAATTTTAAAGAAAATGATTGAGATTCATATTTTATTTATTTCTTTCAAATTTTGCATGGCTTTTCTTTCAACCACTGAGAAAACTGAATTGTAAGTGCTCCTAGTATTGCTACTCTTTTGGTGCAAGAATGATCTAATATTTCCTTCCATCTATTTTTTCCATTCTATTTGTTGTTATTATTCCCCTTGTGATGTTGCTTTTTCCATGTTTCTATGTTTTGTTTTACATATTTGTTTATTTTCATTCCAATAGAACTCTCCTTTGGCTCTCTAGCACATTGAATTTGCTTCTATTATTTTCCATTTCTTCCCACTATTTTATTATTTTTATTCTTTTTCTTGAATCTCCTTGCAATATTCTTTCTTTCATTAATTGTATTACTTCACTAAATTAAGAGCCACAAATTATAAAACTCAGTTCTTCATGTGAGAAATAGACAATATTTGTTTTGGCTACTAATGTAACTTCATTATCTATCATTAAGAGTATCAAAACCAAAGGGATTAGTATTTTTAGCACTAAAATGTCATCATTATATTAATTATATTAAAAAATCATATTGCTTCATAGGTTGCTTAAAATTATATAGGTGTATATCTGTAGTAGTTGCAACTTTCCCTGTAGTGGATTAATATGGTAGGACGACATTAAGAAATTCTAGTCAGTTTAGCAAAAACACTTTCTGGGTCAGATTTTGTTAAATATTTTTTACCCTTAAAATTATAAATTAGATTATTAGAGAGAAATTTTGTTAAATCTAAATATTATTATTCTTTAAATTCCCTTTGGAAGATCCTCGCATGGAAGTGATGAAAATATTTAGATATCACCTTTGGTGTATTTTCCTAGTTGTTTTGAAGTCAAATTATTAGTAGTGTTGCCATTTTTTCTTCAAAAGAAAACCTTGTCGGGAAACGCCTTGATGCTCCTCACACTCATGGATGGTACCCAAAGAAAAATCATTATTGTTCATTATAATTCCTAACCTCATAGGGAAAAAAGTGAGGAATGCAATAGAGGGTGATTCCAAACAAGTGTTCATTAACATGCAAGAAAGAAATCATTTAGGAAATTCTTCTTGTCAAATTAGTGGCTAAATTCCTAATTGCACAAAAGAAGATGGCTCATCATAGTCTCTTTATTGATGGCCACCCTATCTCCTTGGGTGGCTTGAGTAATATCAAGGGATCTTAAGAAGTATTGGCTTCGTTTTGGGGTGGTGGTATTTTTGAAATCACCAAGGTTAATACAAGGGAGCTTTCATTGACTATATAACAAGGGATATATTCAATGCAACCATGTGACCAAATTAATGATTTTTATTTTTGTCAAACATTCCTTCCAACTCAATGCTTACATAGCTAGCCTAACCCATGCCATGTTGTTGTGGCTATGCTTTGAACAAAGTTGAAAATTGATTGAATGAGAACTATTTCATTATGTAATTTAGGAGTTGTCATAGATGACGAAGGTTCCTCTCATTTACTTTTGTCTAATTTTTCAATGAAAAGTTTGCAACCTCTATCACTTTACTAATCTTAGGAAAATCCAAAGCTACCTTTTTACATTTAAAAATTATATTAGTGTGGCAATTTCAAATTTTATATAAAATTTCTTTTTTATTAAATGCCATGCAACTTGGAAATTAACACTTCATGAGTTGTTTACCTTTCAAACTTGTACTTTTCATTCTAATGAGGACAAGGGTTTGCTCGATCGAAGTTACTTTCCCCTTCTAACAAGGAAAACATTAAGTGCTCGAGTGATTTTGGTATTTTAAAACGGGAATTAGGAATAACAACCCTAATAAAGTCTAGTTGTCAATCCATTGCAAGGCACTTTTTAAAAGGAACCAACTATTTTTTTTTAGTTATATGTGAATTTTCCAATTAATCTTGTGCAATAAATAAATACATGTAGACAATTTAACCTTAACCTCCATGTTTCGTTAATATTGATAGATATTATTGTTTATTCATTTCAAACATCATAAGCATGAGTGAGCTTAGAAATTACTTTTTGATGTGGGTGAGTTTTAAAAACAATATAACATAAAAATAAAATACAATACACTACTAGAAATAAAGTATACACTACTAGAAAGAAAGTGAGACAACACCCGTAAAATAATTTGGAGGGTTCTAATTCCCACTTTCCAATTACTAATTACAATGTAAAAAATTATATTTTTTGAAAATAAATATATAAATATATTCATGTTTATTGTAAAAATTACAAAATTGATAAACAATTTCCATTAAATAATAATTAAAAACCTTTTAATAAAGAGAAACAAATATAAAAATAAAAAATAAAATTGTTGAAATATACCCATCCTATATTATAAAATATAAGAAGAACAAATGACACCAAAAAGTTATTACCTTTTTGATAAAGCTAGAATTTTAATATTATTAAATTTAAAAAAAAACAATGATTTTTTTCCTTTATAAGACATTATATTACAATTATGCATTGAAATATAACTCTAATTCCAACACCACATTTTTCATAAAAATAAAATCAAGTATACCTCTACTTTCAACATTACACTCATCATAAAAATATGTGCACTAATCATTAAAAATAGTTTCCATAACATTTACCTTCATAACAACAAAATTGTTATCAATTGTATTCCTCTATAATGCGTGTAGAATCTCCTAGGACTTGGATGGAGAAATTTCTAGTTTTGAGCGTGTTATCACCATAAAAATTATACATGAAATACGAGTTTTATATTTAGCGAGGGACTAAAGTAATGTAGAGACACAACGCAATTTGGAGGACCGGGTTATATCTGGCAGAGAAAGGGAAAATATAGTGGAGGCACGAAAATGATGGGGCCCAAGAACCATAGTTCTTGAAGCAGTCCAGACCAACGAACCAAACACATATCGGGCATCCAAGTAGTGCGAAGGATAATTTTCGAGGGCAGGATGGGGAAAATTGGTCTAGATTATTTTCGACACGAAATGAGAGCAGAGATATAATAAACAAATGTAGAGAGATATCCCAGATATTTAATAATATAACATAAATGTATCAAAGATGAAACCATAAACAAAGATATATAGTAATACACAATTTCTATTAATGAAATAAATGTATAGAGACTGTAAAAATATAGAGTGAAAGACTCACTAGAATGGTGGCAACTTATCTCTGAGAAGAGATGTGACGGCTACTCGCATTCGCAAGAAGATGATTACAATGAGGCTCTGAAGGCATTTTTACAATAATAAGGAATTCCAAAAGCCCACGACATACAAAAACCTAACCCTAGGAGATGAAACTCCAAAAGTCATGTGGGCCCCGTTTGGGTAAGTTAGTACGTCAACATTCTCGGGTCGTAACTTTTGCATACGATCTTCATTTTAGGCGTATGATAGCGTGATGGGAAGTTGTCATCGAGGAGATTAATTTTAGGCAAAATATTGAAGGAAATTTTATATTGCAAACCATTTTTACCAAAAAACATCTTTTAGGGCCTCAAAATGGCCTCGGAAGTTAAAAACTGCTAAAAATAGTAAATTACCAAAATTGTCGGAAAACTATTTTGAGCCAGTTGGAAAAGGTGGGTAGCCACCGATACCCACCTAGATCAATCCACCCTCATTAGGAGGAAATGGTCTTCATTACATTGAGTGCCTGGGGGAGAAGAAAAAATGTTTGTTGAATCTGAATCTTGGTGAGTTGCTTGCCTTGCTGAAGACGTCGTGCTACTTAGTTTGAGGAAGTCTGTCAAGGACCTGTTGAGGATGCGTTTGTTCAACAAGTCAATATACACAAGAGGACGGTGTGCATAAGGAATATTTGTGCTTTTCTACAACCTTGTCGACCTGCTTTTGTTAGATAGAAGGTGCTTGTGGCGAGGCTGTAGTGGTTGCAGTGTCCTTCTATTCCCCTTTTGAACAGATTGTGAAGAAGCTAAATTTTGCAGTATGAGATACTACCTTGTGGCACTTTTTTTGTGGAGCAATAATCGGAACTACCTCTGGTATTCTGTAGAGATGACCCCCCAGAGAAACAATGAAACTGTAGGGTCGAGACTCATAAACAACATGGCGCTTCCACATATATGGTTGGCCCAAAAGAACATCATAGAAATCCAATGGGGAAACATCACATAATACCTCATCCTTGAAGGGCTGGATGTCATATGAAAATCAACACTGTTGGTTGAGACAAAGATCTCGTCCTTGGTGAAGCCACCCTATGTTTTATGGTTGCAGGTGTGGCATTGTCGACAATCCAAACTATTTGACGACCTCTGCTGAGATGAGGTTCTTTTGGATTCCACTATCAACAATAAAATGTAGTGGGGTCCCCTTCACCCACATTTGTGAATGAATAAGGCACTCATCCTCTTTAGGATCTGTTGGTTCTTCTAGTTGAATTATTGTGGTCGCGACAATAGTAGTGGGGTCTACGTCGATGATGTGTCTTTTACCATTATTTTCAAAATTAGATTCTGAATCAAGGTTCGGCTCCTTGTCTTTGATCTCGACCACTAATGATGTTTTTGAGAGACAGTCATCAGTGTTGTGCTAGGGGATTTTGTCGAAATTGCATCATTTTTCAGTGTCCTTCTTTGTCTTCCTGTAACCCTTCTTTTCCTATGGCTTGGACTAGTTTTTGGGAGACTATTTGCTAGGGCTGTCTGTGTCATACTTTTGTTATTGTGGATTTGCAGACCCAAAATACCATTTGTTCAAGTTCTTAAATTCCTTCTCGATTTTAAGAGGATATCATTAAGAAACACTGATTGATGAGATCTCTAGAAAATCCATTTCAGTTTGGATGTATCTGTGTAGAGCCGCACGGTATTTCAGAACCAAATGTCATTCAGAGTCTTTGATACCTATATTGGTGTGCAAGGTATGGAAGGTATTGGTGAACTCCATAACTTCTTGGCCCCTCTCTTGTCGCATTGTGGTCCATCTCATGTACTGGTTCTCATAGTTTCCAACAGGGTAATACTGTTCCTTTACCGCATCCACAAAACAATCCCAAGTGGGCTCGGCCCCATATATTCCAAACTCCTCTATGGAACTTTTCTCCCAGTAAGTTTCCCACCAATATTTGACATGATGGAGAGCTTTAAGGAGTGCGAAGGTGATCTTTTCTTTGTCGAAAAAATTGTGAGCAGAGAAATAACCTTCTAGCAAATTTAACCATTTGTCTAGGGCTTCTACACATATTTGTCCTTCAAATACAGGAATATCAAAATTAACTTGTACCTTGAAAGGAAAGGTTCTTCCAAAGTGGTCGCTTGATGAATATGTGAATGTTTCTATTGGTAGGCATTGAAGGATGTGGGAAAAATTCTCCACCATTTCGTCCCTTTGTCGCGTGAGATCTTGCTCATGCAATAGACCGATAGGATCGTCTACTCCAACATTTTTATTTTCTTTCACCATTAAGGGTTTCTTGGGTGTGAAAGAGTGATTTTTCTCAAGAGAGACAAGATTGAGACCTAACTTCCTATACTTGGAACTCGTCGGGGACATGCACTGAAAAATGATCAAGAGAATCTTGCTCTGATACCACTGATTCAAATTATTTTCGGCAGGAAATGAGAGCCGAGATAGAATAAATAAATGCAAAGAGATATCACAAATATTCAATAACATAACATAAATGTATCAGATATGCAACCATAAACACATATATACAGTAATACACGATTTCTATTAATGAAATAAATGTACAGAGACTATAAAAATATAGAGTGAAAGACTCATTAGAATGGTGGCAACTTATCTCTAAGAAGAGATTTGACAACTACTCCCATTCGCAAGAAGATTATTACAATGCGGATCTGAAGGAATTTTTACAATAAGCAATAATTCCAAAATCCATCGACATACAAAAACCTAACCCTATGAGATGAAGTGCCAAAAGTCATGTGGGCCCCGTTTGGGTAAGTTTGAAATTAATCACATATAAAATATTAAATTAAAATATATTTTAAGTACATAAAATGAGAAGACTCAATCTGAGAACAAATTTGTGTAGTTATTATGAAGCACAACTCAGATTAGAACTGAACCATCATTGCAAGGGCTAAATAAATTACATAAAGGAATGATCGTTGAAAGGAAAGGAATCTGGTTTCCAGGTCCTCTATCAAACTGGGGTTCGTGGGGATTTTGAGATCAAATAAAGAAAAATAATAATAAATGTTCTTGGAATTGAAGCCCTATAATTATTCAGAGAGGGAACTAATCTCCATCTTGAACAACTCTAGTACATCCTCAATTTCCTGGATCATTTTCTCGAAAGGTTGATCTAAATTCAGATGCCCCCAGTCTAGACCATCCTCCTTCTCTATCACAAATAGACATGACACAAACATCTAACCACATAGAGACTTAGAGACAAAACCCCATAGAGACTCCGACACCCAATCACAGAGGCATGTCATACCATGGATAGAGGAGGAAGGAGGACATAAATGCTTAAATCATTTCAAAATAGAGATATATGTACCCTTCCTTTCAACAGATGGATGATTTCTCCCTTTTCCACCCTCTCTTGAAAGATTTGTTAGGAGATATGACAAATTTCTTCTCTCCCTTCAACAAATTACAACTTCCTCGAATCTCAACCTCTCTAAAGGAAATATAAACATAAAAAGAAGATGACCCCAACAAAAGAGTAAATTCAAACACATATATAGTGTAAGTTCTAATCGAAGGATTAATCCAAAAAGCAGATGAGCCCAACAAAAGTGTAAATTCAAACACAGATAGAGTGTAAGTTCTAATAGAAGGATTAATCCAAAAATAAAATGAGATAGCTGGTAAATCCAAAACAGGGCTTTCATGCATTTTTTTTCACAGTAGTCTAAATGTTCTACGAAATGATTATTTCTCAACAATATTTTCCCAACAAATTTATCCGAAATCTGGTGAGAAATTGTTATATACTCATATTTGAGTGATTATTTATGTATAATCTGAGTTCCTCACAGGGTTTTCACCATGTTGAATCCATTTATGTATTCATAAATGAATTTTAAACAGCAAAAATAGTGATTTCCAATAAATTTATATTGTTGGATTTCGACGAAAAAAACTATTTCGTAGAACAATTAGACAATGCCCTTTTCCTTATGATTTATGTTTTTTTATGATTTATATTCATTCTTTTTTCCAAGTGTTTAGCCTTGATTTGTCATGAGTCTGTATTTTATTTTGTGTATTACATGACATATTCAAAAGAAAGTGTTGATAAAATAAGATGATAAATGGACATGTCTGTGAAAAGAGACTTCCAACAGGTGCACAGTGTTTCAATGATATCTATTTTTTTGTTTTTTGCTACCTTTTTAATTCACCTCTTATTATATTGATTTCAATTATTTAATTTTGTATGTGTTTGTTTGTGTGATCCAGTGGCGAGTTTACCTGAAGCTTCTTTAGGGATAGTAATGCTCATTTTTAGTCTTGTGAAATGTTTGTCGATGAATGAGAATGAACTTTGATTATAGGGATTTGGTCTCCTACCATGAGAAATGTTTCACTCATCTACATGAGTGGATGAATGAGAATGGACTTTGATTACATGAATTTGGTCTACTAGAATGAGCATTATTGCACTCATCTACATGAACACACATAAGGTATCTAGTAGTATCTTATTTTCATTTATGTACTTTAACTCTCTGGAAATTCCCCTTATTGCATCATAAAATCTTTGTCGTGAGATCTTCTCTCAACATGTTTTTTAGACTCTAGTCTTTCAATGTTTCTTATGAAAACCAAAAATACTGCTAAGATTGAAAAGAAATGGTTTGAGGGGAATAACTCAATAGGTTCTTTTCACGGAAATGACTCTCGCTTTGTGAAAATGTGTAGAGAAGTTGGAATTGGGTTCTCAAATTATGTGCAAGTTGAATGTGGAGTTGTAGAAGTTAAACATTTTGATAGAATATGAGAAATAAACATGTCAACCCCAAATATGAATTTACCTTAGGAAATGCACTTGAAAGTTCTACAATGTTATCTAAGGCTTGTAACTTTGTTTGTAGTCCTCTGTTGTGTGAAGTGATTTCAGGTTTCATGAAGGAAATAATGCACATTCTATCAAAAAATAAGAAAATGAACTCTAATTTGGAGCATGAATCAATATTAGCTCATGAGGATCTACAAACTACATTGACCGCATAATTAATAGCTTGGGGAAACCCTAAAAATCCCATATAAAGATACCATTCTCTTAACCATTGGGGGAAACAAAACAAGATGATGAAGCAAATCAATGTCTACAAGTACATGTGGATACCAAATAGATCATATATTTGCATCAGAAGGATAACTCATTATCATAGAGGTATGAAGAAGATGGAATTATCCCCTGTGAAGGCCTAAAGAGGTCTTCCATGAGGTTGTTATTCCAGTAACACGATTGTCAGTGCCGTCACTAGCAAAGGTATGTGAAAATGAGTTGGTTCACATAATTTAAAACTTAAGAGGAGCTAGGACTTTGACAACCTGACGTTATTTTTGAAGGTGGGTGTTCCATTGTTTTCTTTTAGAATTATTTGTGGAAGTGTGTGGCATATTTTAGTCTATTTTTTCCAGGAGTTATAAATGTGTTCAAAAGTTATAAATGCATTTTTTGAATAGAGGTAACTTTTATTTTTGTAACTTTTATAAATGTACAGAAATATTGTATGACACAACTTTTTCTCGTGGCTTCACATTGTTGAAACCCACCTGTGGATACCTATGTTCTATCTTCTCCTTGACCTGATATCTAGATGTAAGTCCTTCTCCACCTATCTGATATATCCTTGAATCATAGTCCTTTGAGATCCAATCATATCTAAGAAAAAATCCTTCTCTGCTCTGATCAACGTGTGATCAATGTTTTAGTCTGGCTTCCTCCTTCACCCTTGCCTTGCTTTTATAAGATTGAGTTACAATTTGTTTATAATATCTGAACTAATTAATGATTGACATTACTTCTCACCTCACTTGATATTACATGCTAGTCAATTTTAAAATTTTCCTTAAATAACTCAACTTACTAATAAAATCACTTTACTTTCATAATTCCTTTAATTTAAATGAAGTTACCAAGATAAAAGGATTTGGACGACTTCCACATGCTAGACACTAAGCCTATGTGGAAATACATGTCTAATGCTACATGCATCAACACTCCCTCTTAGTAAGGAATGTATTTTGCACCACCCCAAGTCTATCAGTAAAGAACACAAACTTCCTTTTCTCCAAAGGTTTGGTCAAAATATCTGCAACCTTCTCATCTATGGAAATAGATTGAAGCTTGACTACTCCCTTTTGGATTCTATCTCAGATGAAGTGGTATTTAATCTTAATATTCTTGGAACTATCATGGAATACTACATTCTCTGAGAGCTTGATACAACTATGATTATCGCAGTATATCACTGTAGGCTCCAACTCCTGATGAAATAAAATTGTAAGTAATTTTTGAATCCAAATGGATTCACAACTAGCCAGAATTGCTTCCATATGCTCTACCTCTTCTGAAATGAGTTCTACAAAAGTTTTCTTCTTGCCGAACCAAGTAATCATTGTTCATCCTAAGTTAAAGCAACACCTCAAGGTGCTCTTCCTATATTTCGCACTCCCTACCCAATCTGAGTCTATATATCCCTACACATCCACTCCATATCCTCCAAGATACGCCAATCCATAATCCATTGTACCTTTCAGGTACTTGAGAACATGTTTCACGACGATCTAATATGCTTTCCTTGGCTCCACCATGAATTGACCGAAGGTGTTCACAACAAAACAAATATCTGGGACAGTGTTGACCAAATACATTAAGGACCCTATCAGTGGCCTATATATCATTGGATCCACCAACTTTGAATTTGAATTCACCACCTTCTTCAAATTGGTAATCATAGGTGTGGCCATCCATTTACAGTCATCTTTCCTAAATCTTCTCAATATATCTATTGCATACTTCCCTTCACTAAGAAAGATCTCTCTCGATGCTTGCCATACCTCTATCCCCATGAAATAATGCATCAAGCCAATGTACTTCATCTCTAAATCACTAGATAAATCCTCTTTCCAATCTATAATAAGCTCCTTTGCACTTATGAGAAATAAATCATCTACATACAAACCCAAGATGAGAGGTTCCTCTCCAACAAGTATGAAGTATAGGTTAAGATCTGCGTCACTCTTGGTAGAGCCCATAATCTATAAGTATCCATCAATCTTGGAATACCGCACCTTGGTTTCTTTTTTGAGTCCATACAAGGATTTCTTAATCCTACACACATGAGAATCTGACCCATGTACCTCAAATCCCTGAGGTTCATGTATGTATACTTCCTCCTCAATGATGCCATTGAGGAAAGTTTTTTTTGCATCTATATGACATATCTTCCCCCTCACAACTGAAGTAATAGAAATAACAACTTGAATAGAAGAATACCCAATGAATGGAGAAAATGTCTCCTTGTAGTCCACTCCATATTTCTAGGAGAACCCTTTAGCCATAAAACTCAACTTGAACTTCTCGATGCTACCATATGCAACATACTTGATCTTGTAGAGTCACCTGGAACTCATAATTGACTTCCCCTCTAGTCTCTACACTATGTCCCAAACATCATTCCTCATAATATATATGTAATCCTTGAGAGCCTACTACTCATCGTATTCTATCAGTGTTGATGAATCTTGGTATCTCCTAGATTCCAAGTTCTCCTCAAACTTAACATCTATGCTATACCCTTTGAGGTCTCACTATACCCCACAAATGTACCCTTATATCTTGAGGGCTCCAACTTCATCCTTTTCTCCACATGTACATGGATGTATTTGGACAACCAAAGATCCTCAAATGACCAATATCTAGATTCTCTCTTGAGAATGCCTCCTCTTGAGTTGTGTCCCCCAATATCTTATGTGAACTCATGTTCTGCACATATACTTCCATGTTACATTCCTCTACCCAAATAAATATAGGAAACTCCTAGTCATGTATCATAGCCCTGGAAGAACCAACAATCGACTAATTCTTTCTCTTCGTGACCTCATTATATTCAGGGTTTTATGAGACTATCAAGCCCCACTTGATCCTTGCCTCCTTGCAGAAATACTTCAAAGTCATTGGAGTTCTACTCTCCCCCATTATCCAACCTCGAGAACTTGATCTTATTACATGTATGGTTCTCTAACTAAGCTTTAAACTCTTTGAACTGATTGAATACCTCATCCTTGATATTCATAAAGACGATCCATGTTTTCCTAGAAAAATCATCGATAAGAACCACATAGTATGATGATTCATGCTTTTATTTTAACCATGATTCATGCTTTTAATTCCATTTGATTCATGCTTTTATTTTAACCATGATTCATTCTTTTAATTCCATTTGATTCATGCCTTTTTCCAAGGATTTTGCCATGATTCACGCGTGAACAGATTCCTCCAGCTATGAGCCAGCTCAAAATGCTCTTACATCTCTACTCATGAGGATTATTTATCATTAGTTGTAACTTTTGACCATTCAACTTTTCTAATGGGAATATGGCTCTCGGTCGTATGTTCTCGGGCTTGCAATCATCATGAATGGAAACAATACTCTACTAATAGAGTTTGTTTGAAAATCATTCATTACAAAGCCTAGAATATTTGAATTGATATCGGATCTATCCTAATTATCATTGAGTGTTGTTGTCAATATTTAACAATTCCATTAAAATAGAAGGTTAGACAATTCAAAGAACATCCATTTCCATCGACATCAAGGAAGATCTTGATTTATTCATGTGCATTATTAAAAATCGCATGTCCCTATCCACTTGGGTTGATTGTTCAGCATTGTGTATTCGCAACTCAAATATTGGGGTGGGTATTTCAATGAATCTTATGTCATGGTGACCATTCATCCATGTGCTAGTGGAAGCCATTTTCTTGATATAATTTTTATAAATTATAACAAAATCATTTTAGAATAAACTCATTTTTTTTTGGAAAGTAGGGGACAACATGTAGAAATTGGTGGAATAACTTCTAACAACATGCCTATGACAAGTGATAAATATGTGGTGGAAAGTGAAAATGTTCTAACATCATAGTGAGTGACAAATATGGTACTAACTACATTTCAAGCATGTACTTACTCACATGGTTGCATGAAAAATATCACATTTAATGACAATACATTTGGTTATTATGAAAATATAGTGGGGGGATGTGATGCTAGGATAGCATGGAGTGGAACTAGTGAAGTACAATGTCACATGAAAAATACACGCATTAAATATCCTAATATTCTTGAGCAACAATCACTAGTGCTTCTTTATAGATTTGTGCTTGTGACTAATGGTGGTGGTGTTGGTCAATACAAAGAAGGCGATGGTATTACTCAAGAGATTGAATACAATTGTCCATTGGCTTGGTATTCTCTCAAACTATGAGTACATGAACACACAGGTTTAATGGGTGGCAAGGATGGAGTTTGTTGACACATTATTTTTATAAGAAAAGATGGATGTCAAGTTTATCTTGGGGAAAGAAAACCATAGATAGGAAGCTTGGGGATATCCTTCAAATTTTAATTCTGAAAGTTAGTGGATGGGATTGCAATTCTTTAGGATCTTATCATTCATAATTTATAAATAATTTGGTTTTTCTCTACATGGAAGTAGGTATTTGAAAACATCATGTAGTGAAGAAGAAAATTGGAGGGCATCTATAATGCACAACTCTTAAATGGAAATGTGGGCGAAGTATCTTGATTCGGAGATATTCTTTTCAAATTGAAATTCAAGCAAGTAAAAATGTTATAATTGAGTTATATTTCCCTTTCTTGGCTCAGTTTATTTTGTTGTTGAAGTAACCCACTCTCATGTTTTTGGATATATAGTGTAGATTGGCATTCATCTACACACTCGAAATTAATATACAACATGAATGAAGAATGTTTCACTTCTAATTTTGTAATGTTGCTAAATTTTAAAGAAAATGATTGAGATTCATATTTTATTTTTTTATTTCAAATTTTGCATGGCTTTTCTTTCAACCACCGAGAAAACTGAAATGTAAGTGTTCCTAGTATTGCTACTCTTTTGGTGCAAGAATGATCTAATATTTCCTTCCATCTATTTTTTCCATTATATTTATTGGTATTATTCCCCTTGTGATGTTGCCTTTTCCATATTTCTATGTTTTCTTTTACATATTTGTTCATTTGGAGGGTTCTAATTCCCACTTTCCAATTACTAATTACAATGTAAAAAATTATTCTTTTTGAAAATAAATATATAAATATATTCATGTTTATTGTAAAAATTACAAAATTGATAACCAATTTCCATTAAATAATAATTAAAAACCTTATAATAAACATAAACAAATATAAAAATAAAAAATAAAATTGTTGAAATATACCCATCCTATATTATAAAATATAACAAAAAAAAATTACACCAAAAAGTTATTACCTTTTTGATAAAGCTAGAATTTTAAGATTATTAAATTTAAAAAAAAACAATGATTTTTTTCCTTTATAAGACATTATATTATAACTATGCATTGAAATATAACTCTAATTCCAACACCACATTTGTCATTAAAATAAATTGAAGTATACCTCTACTTTCAACATTACACTCGTCATAAAAATATGTGCACTAATCATTAAAAAAAGTTTCCATAACATTTACCTTCACAACAACAAAATTGTTATCAATTGTATTCCTCTTTAATGCGTGTAGAATCTCCTAGGACTTGGATGGAGAAATTTCTAGTTTTGAGCGTGTTATCACCATAACAATTATACATGAAATACAGGTTTCAGATTTAGCGGGGGACTAAAGCAATGTAGAGACACAACGCGATTTGGAGGACCGGGTTATATCTGGAAGAGAAAGGGAAAATATAGAGGAGGCGCAAAAATGATGGGGCCCAAGAACCATAGATCTTGAAGCGGTCCAGACCAATGACCCAAACACATATTGGGCATCAAAGTAGCATGAAGGATAATTTTCGAGGGCGGGCCGGGGAAAATTGATCCGGATTATTTTCGGCACGAAATGAGAGCGGAGATATAATAAAGAAATGTAGAGAGATATCGTAGATATTTAATAATATAAAATAAATGTATCAGAGATGAAACCATAAACACAGATATATAGTAATACACAATTTCTGTGAATGAAAGAAATGTATAGAGACTGTAAAAATATAGAGTGAAAGACTCGCTAGAATGGTGGTAGCTTATCTCTAAGAAGAGATGTGACGGCTACTCGCATTCTCAAGAAGATGATTAAAATGAGGCTCTGAAGGAATTTTTACAATAAGTAGGAATTCCAAAAGCCCTCGACATACAAAACCTTAACCCTAGGAGATGAAGCGCCAAGAGTCGTGTGGGCCCCGTTTGGGTAAGTTAGTACATCAACTTTCTGGGGTTGTAACTTTTGCATATGATCTCCGTTTTAGCCATATGATAGCCCATTGGAAAGTTATCATCGAGAATATTCATTTTAGGAACAATATTGAAGGAACTTTTATATTGCAAACTAGTTTTACCAAAAAACATATTTTAGGACCTCAAAATGGCCCTGAAAGTTAAAAACTACTAAAAATAGTAAATTACCAAAATTGTCGGAAAACTATTTTGAGCCAGTTGGAAAAGGTGGGTGGCCACCGATACCCACCTGGATCAATCCACCATCCTTAGGAAGAAATGGTCTCCATTGCGTTGAGTGCCCGGGGGAGAAGAAAAAATGTTTGTTGAATCTGAATCTTGGTGAGCTGCTTCCCTTGCTGAAGATGTCGTGTTGCTCAGTTTGTGGAAGTCTGTCAAGAACCTGTTGAGGATGAGTTTGTTCAACAAGCCGAGACACACAAGAGGATGGTGTTCAGAAGGAATATTTGTGCTTTGCTGCAACCTTGTCGACTTGCTTATGTTGGATAGAAGGTGCTTGTGGCGAGGTTGTAGTGGTTGTAGTGTCCTTCTATTCCCCTTTTGAACAGATTGTGAAGAAGCTAAATTTTCCTGTATCAGATACTACCTTGCAGCACTTTTTTGGTGGAACAATAGTCGGAACTACCTCTGGTATTCTGTAGAGATGACTCCCTAGAGAAACAATGACACTATAGGGTTGAGACTCATAAACAACATGGCGCTTCGACATATATGGTTGGCCCAAGAGAACATCATAGACATACAGTGGGGAAACATCACATAATACCTCATCCTTGAAGGGTTGGATGTCATATGAAAATCAAAACTTCTGGTTGACACGAAGATCTCGTCCTTAGCGAAGCCACCCTATGTTGTATGGTTGCGGGTGTGGCATTGTCGACAATCCAAATTATTTGAAAACCTCTGCTGAGATGAGGTTCTTTTGGATTCCACTATCAGTAATAAAATGTAGTGGGGTCCCCTTCACCCACATTTGTGAATGAAAAAGGTGCTCCCCCTCTTTAGGATCTGTTGGTTCTTCTAGTTGAATTGTTGTGGTCGTGACAATAACAGTGGGGTCTACGTCAATGATGTGTCTTTTACCATTATTTTCAAAATCAGATTCTGAATCAGGGTTCGACTCCCTATCTTTGATCTCGACCACCAATGATGTTTTTGAGAGACATTCATTGGTGTTGTGATAGGGGATTTTATCGAAATCACATCATTTTTCAGTTTCCTTCTTTGTCTTCCCGCGACCCTTCTTTTCCTATGGCTTGGACTGGTTTTTGGGAGACTGTTTGCTAGGGATGTCTTTGTCATACTTTTGTTATTGTGGATTTGCAGACCCAAAATACCGTTTTTTCAAGTTCTTAAATTTCTTCTCAATTTTAAGAGGATATCGTTAAGCAACATTGATTGATGAGATCTCTAGAAAATCCATTTCAGTTTGGATGTATCTTTGTAGAGGCGAACGGTTTTTCATAACCAAATCGTGTTCGGAGTCTTTGATACCTACATTGGTGTGCAAGGTATGGAAGGTATTGGTGAACTCCAGAACTTCTTGGCCCCTCTCTTGTCGCAGTGTGGTCCATCTCATGTACTTGTCCTTATAGTTTCCAACAGGGTAATATTGTTTTTTTACCGCATCCACAAAACAATCCCAAGTGGGCTCGACCCCATATATTCCAGACTCCTTTGTGGAACATTTCTCCCAGTAAGTTTCCCACCAATGTTTGACATGAGGGAGAGATTTAAGGAGTGCAAAGGTGATCTTTTCTTTGTCGAAAAAATTGTGAACAAAGAAATAACCTTCTAGTAGATTTAACCATTTGTTTAGGGCTTCTGCATATATTTGTCCTTCAAATACAGGAATATCAAAATTAAGTTGTACCTTGAAAGGAAAGTTTCTTCCAAAGTGGTCTCTTGATGAAGATGTGCATGTTTCTATCGGCAGGCATTGAAGGATGTGGGAAAAATTCTCCACCATTTCGTCCCTTTGTCACATGAGATCTTGCTCAAGCAACAGACTGATAGGATCGTCTACTCCATCGTTTTTATTTTCTTATACCATTGAGGGTTTCTTGGGTGTGAAAGAGTGATTTTTCTCAAGAGAGACAAGATTGAGACCCAAATTTCTATATCCGGACCTCGTCATGGACATGCACTAAAAAATTATCAAGAGAATCCTGCTCTGATACCACTGATCCAGATTATTTTCGGTAGGAAATGAGAGCGGAGATATAATAAATAAATGTAGAGAGATGTTGCATATATTCAATAACATAACATAAATGTATCAGATATGCAACCAAAAACACATATATATAGTAATACATGATTTCTATTAATGAAATAAATGTATAGAGACTATAAAAATATAGAGTGAAAGACTCATTAGAATGGTGTCAACTTATCTCTGAGAAGAGATTTGACAGCTACTTGCATTCGCAAGAAGATTATTACAATGAGGATCTGAAGGAATTTTTACAATAAGCAATAATTCCAAAATACATCGACATACAAAAACCTAACCCTAGGATATGAAGTGCCAAAATTCATGTGGGCCCCGTTTGGGTAAGTTAGTACATCAACTTCTCGGGGTCATAACTTTTGCATACGATCTCTGTTTTAGGTGTATGATATCCCATTGGAAAGGTATCATCAAGGAGATTCATTTTAGGTGAAATAAGGAAGGAACTTCCATATTGAAAATATTTTAGGGCCTCAAAATGGCCCGAGAAGTTAAAAACTGCTAAAAATAGTAAATTACCAAAATTGGCACAAAACTATTTTGAGCCAGTTGGAAAAGGTTGGTGGCCACTGATATCCACCTGGATAAAAAATACCATGGTTTCATTTCATGGATGCATGGTACCCTCAAATATACATCAGGGTGAAAAGTCGGTTATTCAAAACTACTTTTTCCAACCCCCGATATCAAAAGTTGTAGAGACCCAGGGACCGTATATTTTGGGGTGGCCCAGATCAACGGCTTAGACACATATGACAAATTCATCCATGAGTAAGATAGAAAGGTCAATTGCACAGATATTAGCAACAAAATTCCATACAGATCCTGCTACAAAACTAGAACCATAAGTCATACTAAATCCCATCATGAGGGATTTAATCATTAACGGGAGTGATAGGAGACCAGTGAAAAGGTTGCAGAGAAAGCGACAGGAAATAGTGATAAGAGATGAGGAGGTCGAGAGTGTCTAGGAAAACCAACTAGTTTGGTTAAGTTCTCTAAAGGAGGAAATTTCCTAGCCAAAATAAGTTCTAAAGAAAAATTGAGTACACTTCAGAAAGTTTTGAACATGTGGCATTCAACGAGAAAACCTTGAATATGCCAGTCCTATTTATAATGCTCGTTATAAAGTAAGAGAATAGTCGCTATGCATTACACCTTATTATAATTGATGTTTATCATCAAAATTGTGGGGAATTTTAATCGTTTTGAATCCCACTTGTAAATCCTTTTTGTATATGACCCCAAGAATAAAGAAAGCATGGAGAAAAGAGGAGCTTTCCCTTTGAGAAATAATACTTTGTAAATTTTTGGAGCTTAAATGAATATACAAATGTAGAAGTGAATTTTTGAACTTCTTATGAAAAGATTCTAATTGGCTGTGATATGAGTTCTGTCTTCTTTCGTAGTATGTATTCCTATGATATTTTATTTCATTTACACTTTCATCTGTTTAAATTGGAGATTTAAAGGCCCAAAATTCAGCATTTGATGCTCTTTGCTTAAGAAATTTAAACTGTGTATGTTTCTTCTTAGCTAATTCAAAATTCATTCTCGTAATGCTCTGATGCAGTTATATGTTTCCCTTATCCTCTATTGCCATGCAAATTCAATCTAAAATCAGTCTGATTTCCTCATTTATCTTTTTTCCTCTTGATAGTTTCAATGATTTGTCAATGCATTGTTCATTTATGAATCCATAGCCCAAATGTCACCTTCATTTCTTCAGTCATTTCATGAAAACCCCAAACAAAACAAAATCTAGCCACTGATTTCCAAAGAAATATCAAGTGACATGAGAGAGACATATCTAAGTTGAGCAGGCTAGTCCTTCAGCTCTAAAGTAGGTTGAAATAGTTACCTCTGTCATTTTTCAATTCAGCCGGACAAAATTTACAGATTTCTAACAGAGCGTAAATTTTCAACAGACTAAAACTCAACACATTTACAGGTATTTTAACAAGGATGCAGACCTGTTATCCAAGGAATCTCTAATTTTGGATGGGGATGGATTATATTTTGCATGGGTTAATGTAGATGGACCATAAATTTTTGAAAGAATTGTTATTTTATAAAGCATTCAGTTACAAGGATGATCAATTTTTTTTTTTTCGGTCTAGTTGATATTGGCACAGAATATTAGAGAAGATTTATATGTAAGGATGGAATATTTTGTGACTTTTGGAGATTGTAAATATATTGTAGATAAGTTCTATTTTTAGGAGTGTTGGCAACACTATTTTCATAAGATATTTAGGTAAAAGAACTTTTATATTACACTAATATAAGACTTTTTTCTTATTGAAAAAATAAATCTCTTATTACTTTAGTTGTCTTTCTTACTCTCAAATATTTAAAACAATAGGTATGAACAAAACTTATAGAAATTAATCACATATAAAATAATAAATTAAAATATATTTTAAGTATACAAAATGAGAAGAATCAATATGGGAACAAATTTGTGCAGTTATTATGAAGCACAACTCAGAAAAAAACTAAACCATCATTGCAAGGGATAAATAAATAACAGAAAAGAATGATCGTTGAAAGGAAAGGAATCTAGCTTCCAGGTGTTCTCTCAAACTAGGGGTTCGTGGGGATTTTGAGATCAAATAAAGGGAAATAATAATAAATTTACTTGTAATTGAAGCCTCATGATTATTGAGAGAGGGCATTGATCTCCATGTTGAGCAGCTCTAGTACATCCTCAATTTCTTGGATGTTCATTTTCTCCAAAGGTTGATCTAAATCCAGATGCCCCCACTCTAGACTAGCTTCCTCCTCTATAAAAAATAGACATGACACACATCTACAACCACACACAGACTCAGATACAAAACCCCATGGAGAATCATACACCCAATCACAGAGGCACATTAGACCATGGATAGAGGAGGAAGGAGGACATAAATGCTTAAATTGTTTCAGAATAGAGATATATGTATCTTTCCTTTCAACAAATATATTATTTCTACCTTTTCCACCCTCTCTTGAAAGATCCATTAGTAGATATGACAAATTTCCTCTCTCCCTTCGATGAATTACAACTTCCTCGAATGTCCACCTCTCTAACGAAAAGATAAATGCAAAAATTAGATGAGTCTAACAAAAGGGTAAATTCAAACATAAATAGAGTGTAAGTTCTAATAGAAGTATTAATCCAAAAAGAAGATGAGTTAGCTGGTAAATCCAAAATAGGGCTTTCATGCATTTTTTTCGCACTAGCCTAAATATTCAATGAAATGATTATTTTTCGACAATATTTTCTTCACAAATTTGTCTGAAATCCGGAAACCATTTCATAGAATAGTTAGACAATTCCCTTTTCTTTATGATTTATATTTTTTTATGATTTATATTCATGCTTTTTTCCAAGTGTTTAGCACTGATTTGTCATGAGATTGTCTTGATTTGTCATGGGTTTGTATTTTTTTATTTTTTACGGCATCGCATAATCAAAAGAAAGTGTTGATAAAAGAGGATGATAAATGGATGTGTCTGTGAAAATAGACTTCCAACATGTGCACGTTGTTTCAATGATATCTATTTTTTTGTTTTCTGCTACCTTTTTAATTCACCTCTTATTATATCGATTTCAATTCTTTACTTTTGTATCTCCTCTGTTTTCATGATCCAACGACACGTTTACTTGAATCTTATTTGGCTATAGTAATGCTCGTTTTTAGTCTTGTGAAATTTTTGTGGATGAATGATAACAAACTTTGATTACGTGGATTTGGTCTCCTAGCATGAGCATTGTTTCACTCTTCTACTTGAGTGCATGAATGAGAACAAACTTTGATTACATTGATTTGGCCTCCTAGCATGAGTAGTGTCACACTCATATTACTCTCTCTCTCTCCCTCACCCTCTTCCACTATCTCTCTTTCTCCCCCTCCCCCTTCCCTCTCTATCTCACTAACCCTTCTCTCTCTCTCTCTCTCTCTCTCTCTCTGCCCTCTCACTCTCCCTCTTCCTCTCTATGTCTAACCAACCTCCCTCTCTCTCTGTCTCCCAATTTGTCTCACTCTCTCTCTCTCTTTTCAACCCGCCCCTCTCTCTCTCCCATCCTCTCTCTCTCCCTCACCCTCTTCCACTCTCTCTCTTTCTCCC
>SNQJ01S0028737.1:38128-72480 GCA_010110895.2 Picea sitchensis
AGGAAGCTTGGGGATATCCTTCAAATTTTAAGTCTGAAAGTTAGCGGATGGGATTGCAATTCTTTAGGATCTTATCATTCATAATTTATAAATAATTTGGTTTTTCTCTACATGGAAGTAGGTATTTGAAAACATCATGTAGTGAAGAAGAAAATTGGAGGGCATCTATAATGTACAACTCTTAAATGAAAATGTGGGTGAAGTATCTTGATTCAGAGATATTCTTTTCGAATTGAAATTCAAGCAGGTAAAAAGGTTATAATTGAGTTATATTTCCCTTTCTTGGCTTAGTTTATTTTGTTGTTGAAGTAACCCACTCTCATGTTTTTGGATATATAGTGTAGATTGACATTCATCTACACACTCAAAATTAATATACAACATGAATGAAGAATGTTTCACTTTGAATTTTGTAATGTTGCTAAATTTTAAAGAAAATGATTGAGATTCATATTTTATTTATTTCTTTCAAATTTTGCATGGCTTTTCTTTCAACCACTGAGAAAACTGAAATGTAAGTGTTCCTAGTATTGCTACTCTTTTGGTGCAAGAATGATCTAATATTTCCTTCCATCTATTTTTTCCATTATATTTGTTGGTATTATTCCCCTTGCGATAGTGCTTTTTCCATATTTCTATGTTTTCTTTTACATATTTGTTTATTTTCATTCCATTACAACTCTCCTTTGGCTCACTATCACATTGAATTCGCTTCTATTATTTTCCATTTCTTCCCACTATTTTATTATTTTTATTCTTTTTCTTGACTCTCCTTGCAATATTCTTTCTTTCATTAATTGTATTACTTCACTAAATTAAGAGCCACAAATCGTAAAACCCAGTTCTTCATGTGAGAAATAGACAATATTTGTTTTGACTACTAATGTAACTTCATTATCTATCGTTAAGAGTATCAAAACCAAAGGGATTAGTATTTTAAGAACTAAAATATCATCATTATATTAATTATATTAAAAAAACATATTGCTTCATAGGTTGCTTGAAATTATCTAGGTGTAGATCTGTAGTAGTTGCAACTTTCCCTGTAGTGGATTAATATGGTAGGACGACATTAAGAAATTATGGTCAGTTTAGCAAAAACACTTTCTGGGTCATATCTTGAAATTCCCTTTGGAGGATCCTCGCATGGAAGTGATGAAAATATTTAGATATCACCTTTGGTGTATTTTCCTAGTTGTTTTGAAGTCAAATTATTAGTAGTGTTGCCATTTTTTCTTCAAAAGAAAACCTTGTCGGGAAACACCTTGATGCTGCTCACACTCATGGACAGTACCCAAAGAAAAATCATTAGTGTTCATTATAATTCCTAACCTCATAGGGAAAAAAGTGAGGAATGCAATAGAGGGTGACTCGAAACAAGTGTTCATTAACATGCAAGAAAGCAATCATTTAGGAAATTCTTCTTGTCAAATTAGTTGCTAAATTCCTAATTGCACAAAACAAGATGGCTCATCATAGTCTCTTTATTGATGGCCACCCTATCTCCTTGGGTGTCTTGAGTAATATCAAGGGATCTTAAGAAGTGTTGGCTTTGTCTTGGGCTGGTGGTATTTTTGAAATCACCAAGGGTAATACAAGGGAGATTTCATTGACTATATAACAAGGGATACATTCAATGCAACCATGTGACCAAATTAATGATTTTTATTTTTGTCAAACATTCCTTCCAACTCAATGCTTACATAGCTAGCCTAACCCATGCCATGTTGTTGTGACTATGCTTTGGACAAAGTTGAAAATTGATTCAATGGGAACTATTTCATTATGTAATTTAGGAGTTGTCATAGCTGATGAAGGTTCCTCTCATTTACTTTTGTCTAATTTTTCAATGAAAATTTTGCAACCTCTATCACTTTACTAATCTTAGGAAAATCCAAAGCTACATTTTTATATTTAAAAATTATATTAGTGTGGCAATTTGAAATTTTGTATAAAATTTCTTTTTTATTAAATGTCATGCAACTTGGAAATTAACACTTCATGAGTTGTTTACCTTTCAAACTTGTACTTTTTGTTCTAATGAGGACAAGGGTTTGCTCGATCGAAGTTACTTTCCCCTTCTAACAAGGAAAACATTAAGTGCTCAAGTGATTTTGGTATTCTAAAACGGGAATTAGGAATAACAACCCTAATAAAGTCTAGTTGTCAATCCATTGCAAGGCACTTTTTAAAAAGAACCAACTATTTTTTTTAGTTATATGTGAATTTTCCAATTAATCTTATGCAATAAATAAATACATGTAGACAATTTAACCTTAACCTCCATGTTTCGTTAGTATTGATAGATATTATTATTTATTCATTTGAAACATCTTAAGCATGAGTGAGCTTAGAAATTACTTTTTGATGTGGATGAGTTTTAAAAACAATATAACATAAGAATAAAATACAATACACTACTAGAAATAAAGTATACACTACTATAAAGAAAGTGGGACAACACCCGTAAAAGCATTTGGAGGGTTCTAATTTCCACTTTCCAATTACTAATTACAATGTAAAAAATTATTCTTTTTGAAAATAAATATATAAATATATTCATGTTTATTGTAAAAATTACAAAATTGATAACCAATTTCCATTAAATAATAATTAAAAACCTTATAATAAACAGAAACGAATATAAAAATAAAAAATAAAATTGTTGAAATATACCTTTTTGAAGTTATTACCTTTTTTATAAAGCCAAAATTTTAACATTATTAAATTAAAAAAAAACAATGATTTTTTTCCTTTATAAGACATTATATTATAATTATGCATTGAAATATAACTCTAATTCCCACACCACATTTGTCATAAAAATAAATAGAAGTATACCTCTACTTTCGACATTACACTCGTCATAAAAATATGTGAACTAATCATTAAAAAAAGTTTCTATAACATTTACCTTCACAACAACAAAACTGTTATCAATTGTATTCCTCTATAATGCATGTAGAATCTCCTAGGACTTGGATGGAGAAATTTCTAGTTGTGAGCGTGTTATCACCATAACAATTATACATGAAATACGGGTTTCAGATTTAGCGGGGGACTAAAGCAATGTACAGACACAAGGCAATTTCGAGGACCGGGTTCTATCTGGCGAAGAAAGGGAAAATATAGTGAAGGCGCGAAAATGATGGGGCCCAAGAACCATAGATATTGAAGCGGTCCAGACCAACAACCCAACCACATATCGGGCATCCAAGTAGTGCGAAGGATAATTTTCGAGGGTGGGCTGGGGAAAATTGATCCAGATTATCGCGACACGAAATGAGAGCGGAGAAATAATAAATAAATGTAGAGAGATATCCCAGATATTTAATAATATAACATAAATGTATCAGAGATGCAACCATAAACACATATATATAGTAATACACAATTTCTATTAATGAAAGAAATGTATAGAGACTGTAAAAATATAGAGTGAAAGACTCGCTAGAATGGTGGCAACTTATCTCTGAGAAGAGATGTGACGGCTACTCGCATTTGCAAGCAAATGATTAAAATGAGTCTCTGAAGGAATTTTTACAATAAGCAAGAATTCCAAAAGCCCTCGACATATAAAAATCTAACCCTAGGAGATGAAGCACCAAAATTCATGTGGGCCCCGTTTGGGTAAGTTAGTACGTCAACTTTCCCGTGTCGTAACTTTTGCATACGATCTTCATTTTAGGCATATGATAGCCCGATGGAAAGTTATCATCAAGGAGATTCATTTTAGGGACAATATTGAAGGAACTTTTGTCTTACAAACCATTTTTACCAAAAAACATCTTTTAGGGCCTCAAAATGGCCCCGGAAGTTAAAAACTGCTAAAAATAGTAAATTACCAAAATTGCGGGAAAACTATTTTGAGCCAGTTGGAAAAGGTGGGTGGCCACCGATACCCACCTAGATCAATCCACCCTGCTTAGGAAGAAAAAATGTTTGTTGAATTTGAATCTTGGTGAGCTACTTGCCTTGATGAAGATGTCGTGCTGCTCAGTTTGTGGAAGTCTGTCAAGGACCTGTTGAGGATGAGTTTGTTCAACAAGTCAAGAAGCTATGTATCTTGACTTGTGTAATTCTATCAAGGACCTTCTATTCCCCTTTTGAATAGATTGTGAAGAAGCTAAATTTTGCAGTATTAGGTACTACCTTGTGGCACTTTTTTTGTGGAACAATAGTCGGAACTACCTCTGGTATTCTGTAGAGATGACCCCCCAGAGAAATAATGAAACTGTAGGGTCGAGACTCATAAACAACATGGCGCTTCCAAATATATGGTTGGCCCAAAAGAACATCATATAAATCCAGTGGCGAAACATCACATAATACATCATCCTTGAAGGGCTAGATGTCATATGAAAATCAACACTGTTGGTTGAGATGAAGATCTCGTCCTTGGTGAAGCCACCCTATGTTGTATGGTTGTGGGTGTGGCATTGTCGACAATCCAAACTATTTGACGACCTCTGCTGAGATGAGTTTCTTTTGGATTCCACTATCAACAATAAAATGTAGTGGGGTCCCCTTCACCCACATTTGTGAATGAAAAAGGCACTCCCCCTCTTTAGGATCTATTGGTTCTTCTAGTTGAATTGTTGTGGTCGCGACAATAGCAGTGGGTTCTACGTCAACGATGTGTCTTTTACCAATATTTTCAAAATCATATTCTGAATCAGGGTTCGGCTCCTTGTCTTTGATCTCGACCACTAATGATGTATTTGAGAGACATTCATCGGTGTTGTGCTAGGGGATTTTGTTGAAATCGCATCATTTTTTAGTGTCCTTCTTTGTCTTCCTACAACCCTTCTTTTCCTATGGCTTGGACTGCTTTTTGGGAGACTGTTTGCTAGGGATGTCTTTGTCATACTTTTGTTATTATGGATTTGCAGACCCAAAATACCGTTTGTTCAAGTGCTTAAATTTCTTCTCGATTTTAAGAGGATATCATTAAGCAACACTCATTGATGAGATCTCTAGAAAATCCATTTTACTTTGGATGTATCTGTGTAGAGCCCCATGGTATTTTAGAACCAAATGTCATTCGGAGTCTTTGATACCTAGATTGGTGTGCAAGGTATGGAAGGTATTGGTGAACTCCAAAACTTCTTGGCCCCTCTCTTGTCGTAGTGTGGTCCATCTCATGTACTGGTCCTCATAGTTTCCAAAAGGGTAATACTGTTCCTTTACCACATCCAAAAAAGAATCCCAAGTGGGCTCAGCCCCATATATTCAAGACTCATCTATGGAACTTTGCTCCCAGTAAGTTTCCGACCAATGTTTGACATGATGGAGAGCTTTAACGAGTGTGAAGGTGATCTTTTCTTTGTCGAAAAAATTGTTAACAGAGAAATAACCTTCTAGCAAATTTAACCTTTTGTCTAGGGCTTCTACATATATTTGTCCTTCAAATACAGGAATATCAAAATTATGTACCTTGAAAGGAAAGGTTCCTCCAAAGTGGTCGCTTGATGGAGATGTGAATGTTTCTATCGGTAGGAGTTGAAGGATGTGGGAAAAATTCTCCACCATTTCGTCCCTCTATCGCATGATATCTTGCTCAAGCAACAGACCGATAGGATTGTCTACTCTATCGTTTTTATTTTCTTTCGCCATTGAGGGTTTCTTGGGTGTGTAGGAGTGATTTTTCTCAAGAGAGACAAGATTGAGACTTGACTTTCTATACTTGGAACTCGTCGAGGACATGCACTGAAAAATTATCAAGAGAATCCTGCTCTGATATAATAAATAAATGCAGAGAGATATCGCAGATATTCAATAACATAACATAAATGTATCAGATATGCAACCATAATCACATATATATAGTAATACACAATTTCTATTAATGAAATAAATGTATAGAGACTATAAAAATATAGAGTGAAAGAATCATTAGAATTGTGGCAGCTTATCTCTAAGAAGAGATTTGACAGCTACTCGCATTTGCAAGAAGATGATTACAATGAGGATCTGAAGGAATTTTTACAATAAGCAATAATTCCAAAATCCATTGACATACAAAAACCTAACCCTATGATATGAAGCGCCAAAAGTGATGTGGGCCCCGTTTGGGTAAGTTTTAAATTAATCACATATAAAATATTAAATTAAAATATATTTTAAGTATATAAAATGAGAAGAATCAATATGAGAACAAATTTGTGCAGTTATTATTAAGCACAACTCAGATTAGAACTGAACCATCATCACAAGGGATAAATAAATTACAGAAAGGAATGATCATTGAAAGGAAAGGAATCTGGTTTCCAGGTCCTCTATCAAACTGGGGTTCTTGGGGATTTTAAGATCAAATAAAAGGAAATAACAATAAATGTGCCTGGAATTGAAGCCCTGTGATTATTCAGAGAGGGAACTAATCTCCATGTTGAACAACTCTAGTACATCCTCAATTTCCTAGATGTTCATTTTCTCAAAAGGTTGATGTAAATCCAGATGTCCCCAGTCTAGACCATCCTCCTCCTCTATCACAAATAGACATGACACAAAAATCTAACCACATAGAGACTTAGAGACAAAACCTCATAGAGACTCCGACACCCAATCACAGAGGCACGTAATACCATGGATAGAGGAGGAAGGAGGACATAAATGCTTAAATTCTTTCAAAATAGAGATATATGTATCCTTCCTTTCAACAGATAGATGATTTCTCCCTTTTCCACCCTCTCTTGAAAGATCTATTAGGACATATGACAAATTTCCTCTCTCCCTTCAACGAATTACAATTTCCTCGAATCTCAACCTCTCTAAAGCAAAGATAAACGTAAAAAGAAGATGAGCCCAACAAAAGAGTAAATTCAAACACATATATAGTGTAAGTTCTAACTGAATGATTAATCCAAAAAGCAGATGAGCCCAACAAAAGGGTAAATTCAAACACAAATAGAGTGTAAGTTATAATAGAAGGATTAATCAAAAAAGAAAATGAGTTAGCTGGTAAATCCAAAACAGGGCTTTCATGCATTTTTTTTCGTAATAGTCTAAATGTTCTATGAAATGATTATTTATTGACAATATTTTCCTGACAATTTATCCGAAATCTGGTGAGAAATTGTTATATACTCATATTTGAGTGATTATTTATGTATAATCTGAGTTCCTCACAGGGTTTTCACCATGTTGAATCCATTTATGTATTCATAAATGAATTTTAAACAACAAAAAATAGTGATTTCCAATAAATTTATATTGTTGGATTCCGACGAAAAAAACTATTTCGTAGAACAATGAGACAATGCCCTTTTCCTTATGATTTATGTTTTTTTATGATTTCTATTCATTCTTTTTTCCAAGTGTTTAGCCTTGATTTGTCATGAGTCTGTATTTTATTTTGTGTACTACATGACATAATCAAAAGCAAGTGTTGATAAAATAGGATGATAAATGGACATGTCTGTGAAAAGAGACTTCCAACAGGTGCACAGTGTTTCAATGACTATTTTTTTGTTTTCTGCTACCTTTTTAATTCACCTCTTATTATATTGATTTCAATTGTTTACTTTTGTATGTGCTTTGTTTGCATGATCCAGTGGCGAGTTTACCTGAAGCTTATTTAGGGATAGTAATGCTCATTTGTAGTCTTGTGAAATGTTTGTGGATGAATGAACTTTGATTATAGGGATTTGGTCTCCTACCATGAGAACTGTTTCACTCATCTACATGAGTGGATGAATGAGAAGGGACTTTGATTACAGGAATTTGGTCTGCTAGAATGAGCATTATTGCACTCATCTACATGACCACACATAAGGTATCTAGTAGTATCTTATTTTCATTTTAAGTACTTTAAGTCTCTGGAAATTCCCCTTATTGCATCATAAAATCTTTGTCGTGAGATCTTCTCTCAACGTGTTTTTTAGACTCTAGTCTTTCAATGTTTCTTATGAAAACCAAAAATACTGCTGAGATTGAAAAGAAATGGTTTGAGGGGAATAACTCAATAGGTTCTTTTCATGGCAATGACTCTCGCTTTGTGAAAATGTGTAGGGAAGTTGGAATTGGGTTCTCAAATTATGTGCAAGTTGAATGTGGAGATGTAGAAGTTAAACATTTTGATAGAATATGAGAAATAAACATGTCAACCCCAAATATGAATTTACCTTAGGAAATGCACTTGAAAGGTATACAATGTTATCTAACACTTGTAACTTTGTTTGTAGTCCTCTGTTGTGTGTAGTGATTTTAGGTTTCATGAAGGAAATAATGCACTTTCTATCAAAAAATAAGAAAATGAACTCTGATTTGGAGCATGAATCGATATTAGCGCATGAGGATCTACAAAGTGCACTGACAGCATACATCAATAGCTTCGGGAAACCATAAAAATCTTGTATAAGGATACCATTCTCTTAACCATTGGGGGAAACAAAACAAGATGATGAAGCAAATCAATGTCTACAAGTACATGTGGATACCAAATAGATCATAGATTTGCATCAGAAGGATAACTCATTATCATAGAGGTATGAAGAAGATGGAATTATCCCCTGTGAATTCCTAAAGAGGTCTTCCATGAGGTTGTTATTCCATTAACACGATTGTTAGTGCCTTCACTAGCAAAGGTATGTGAAAATGAGTTGCTTCACATAATTTAAAACTTAAGAGGAGCTAGGACTTTGACAACCTGATGTTATTTTTTAAGGTGGGTGTTCCATTGTTTTCTTTTAGAATTATTTATGGAAGTGTGTGGCATATTTTAGTCTATTTTTTTCAGGAGTTATAAATGTGTTCAAAAGTTATAAATGCATTTTTTGAATAGGAGGTAACTTTTATTTTTGTAACTTTTATAAATATACACAAATATTGTATGACACAACTTTTTCTCATGGCTTCACATTGTTGAAACCCACCTGCGGATACCTATGTTCTATCTTCTCCTTGACCTGATATCTAGATGTAAGTCCTTCTCCACCTATCTAATATATCCTTGAATCATAGTCCTTCGAGATCCAATCATATCTAAGAAAAAATCCTTCTCTGCTCTGATCAGCGTGTGATCAATGTTTTTGTCTGGCTTCCTCCTTCACCCTTGCTTTGCTTTTATAAGATTGAGTTACAATTTGTTTATAATATCCGAACTGATTAATGATTGACATTACTTCTCACCTCACTTGATGTTACATGCTAGTCAATTTTAAAATTTTCCTTAAATAACTCAACTTACTAATAAAATCACTTTACTTTCATAATTCCTTTAATTTAAATGAATTTACCAAGATAAAAGGATTTGGACAACTTCCACATGATAGACACTAAGCCTATGTGGAAATACATGTCTAATGCTACATGCATCAACACTCCCTCTTAGTAAGGAAGGTATTTTTTACCACCCCAGGTCTATCAGTAAAGAACACAAACTTCCTTTTCTCTGAAGGTTTGGTCAAAATATCTACAACCTTCTCATCTATGGAAATAGACTGAAGATTGACTACTCCATTTTGGATCCTATATCAGATGAAGTGGTATTTGATCTCAATATTCTTGGAACTATCATGGAATACTACATTCTCTGAGAGCTTGATACAACTATGATTATCGTAGTATATCACTGTAGGCTCCAACTCCTGATGAAATAAAACTATAAGTAATTTTTGAATCCAAATGGATTCACAACTAGCCAGAATTGCTTCCATATGCTCCACCTCTTCTGAAATGAGTGCTACAAAATTTTTCTTCTTGCCGAACCAAGTAATCATTGTTCATCCCAAGCTGAAGCAACACCTCAAGGTGCTCTTCCTATATACCGCACTCCCTACCCAATATGAGTTTATATATCCCTACACATCCACTCCATATCCTCCAAGATACGTTAATCCATACTCCATTGTACCTTTCAGGTACTTGAGAACATGTTTCACTACGATCTAATACGCTTTCCTTTGCTCCACCATGAATTGACCCAAGGTGTTCACAACAAAACAAATAGTTGGGCCAGTGTTGACCAAATACATTAAGAACCCTATCAATTGTGTATATATCATTGGATCCACCAACTTTGAATTTGAATTCACCACCTTCTTCAAATTGGTAATCATAGGTGTGGCCATCCATTTACAGTCCTCTTTCCTAAATCTCCTCAATATATCTATTGCATACTTCCCTTTCCTAAGGAAGATCTCTCATGATGCTTGCCATACCTCTATCCCCATGAAATAATGAATCAAGCCAATGTACTTCATCTCTAACTCACTAGATAAATCCTCTTTTCAATCTATAATAAGCTCCTTTGCACTTATGAGAAATAAATCATCTGCGTCACTCTTGGTAGAGCCCATAATCTATAAGTATCCATCAATCTTGGAATACCACACCTTGGTTTCTTTTTTGTGTCCATACAAGGATTTCTTAATCCTACACACATGAGAATCCAACCCATGTACCTCAAATCCCTGAGGTTCATGTATGTATACTTCCTCCTCAATGATCCCATTGAGGAAAGTTGTTTTCGCATCTATATAACATATCTTCCCCCTCATAACTGAAGTAATAGAAATAACAACTTGAATAGAAGAATACCCAATGAATGGAGAAAATGTCTCCTTGTAGTCCACTCCATATTTCTAGGAGAACCCTTTATCCATAAAACTCAACTTGAACTTCTCGATGCTACCATATGCAACATGCTTGATCTTTTAGAGTCACCTGGAACTCATAATTGACTTCCCCTCTAGTCTCTACACTATGTCCCAAAAATCATTCCTCATAATATATGTGTAATCGTTGAGAGACTACTACTCATTGTATTCTATCAGTGTTGATGAATCTTGGTATCTCCTAGATTCCAAGTCCTCCTCAAACTTAACATCTATGCTATACCCTTTGAGGTCTCACTATACCCCACAAATGTACCCTTATATCTTGAAGGCTCCAACTTCATCCTTTTCTCCACATGTACATGGATGTATTTGGACAACCAAAGATCCTAAAATGACCAATATCTGGATTCTCTCTTGAGAATGCCTCCTCTTGAGTTGTGTCCCCCAATATCTTATGTGAACTCATGTTCTGCACATATACTTCCATGTTACATTCCTCTACCCAAATAAAGATAGGAAACTCCTGGTCATGTATCATAGCCCTAGAAGAACCAACAATCGACTAATTCTTTCTCTCCATGACCTGATTATATTGAGGGTTTTATGAGACTATCAAGCCCCACTTGATCCTTGCCTCCTTGCAGAAATACTTCAAAGTCATTAGAGTTCTACTCTCCCCCATTATCCAACCTCGAGAACTTGATCTTATTACCTGCATGGTTTTCTAACTAAGCTTTAAACTCTTTCAACTGATTGAAGACCTCATCCTTGATATTCATAAAGATGATCCAGGTTTTCCTAGAAAAATCATCGATAAGAACCACATAGTATGATGATTCATGCTTTTATTTCAACCATGATTCATTCTTTTATTTCCGTTTGACTCATTCTTTTCTCCAAGGATTTTGCCATGATTCACGTGTGAACGGATTCCTCCAGCCATGAACCAGCTCAAAACACTCTTACATCTCTACTGATGAGGATTATTTATCATTGGTTGTAACATTTGACCATTCAACTTTGCCAATGGGAATATGGCTCTCGGTCGTATGTTCTCAGGCTTGCAATCATCATGAATGGAAACAATACTCTACTAATAGAGTTTGTCTGAAAATCATTCATTACAAAGCCTAGAATATTTGAATTGATATTGGATCTATCCTAATTATCATTGAGTGTTGATGTCAATATTTAACAATTGCATTAAAATAAAAGGTTAGACAATTCAAAGAACATCCATTTCCATCGACATCAAGGAAGATCTTGATTTATTCATGTGCATTATTCAAAATAGCATGTCCCTATCCACTTGGGTTGATTGTTCAACATTGTATATTCACAACTCAAATATTGGGGTGGGTATTTCAATGAATCTTATGTCATGGTGAACAATCATCCATGTGCTATTGGAAGCCATTTTCTTGATATAATTTTTATAAATTATAACAAAATCATTTTAGACTAAACTCATTTTTTTTTGGAAAGTAGGGGACAACATGTAGAAATTGGTGGAATAACTTCTAACAACATGCCTATGGCAAGTGATAAATATGTGGTGGAAAGTGATAATGTGCTAACATCATAGTGAGTTACAAATATGGTACTAACTACATTTCAAGCATGTACTTACTCACATGGTTGCGTGAACAATATCACATTTAATGACAATACATTTGGTTATTATGAAAATATAGTGGGTGGATGTGATGCTAGCATAGCATGGAGTGGAACTAGTGAAGTACAATGTCACATGAAAAATACACGCATTAAATATCCTAATATTCTTGAGCAACAATCACTAGTGCTTCTTTATCGATTCGTGCTTGTGACTAATGGTGGTGGTGTTGGTCAATACAAAGAAGGGGATTGTATTACTCGAGAGATTGAATACAATTGTCCATTGGCTTGGTATTCTCTCAAACTATGAGTACATGAACACACAAGTTTAATGGGTGGCAAGGATGGAGTTTGTTGACACATTGTTTTTATATGAAAAAATGGGTGTCAAGTTTATCTTGGGGAATGAAAACCATAGATAGGAAGCTTGGGGATATCCTTCAAATTTTAAGTCTGAAAGTTAGCGGATGGGATTGCAATTCTTTAGGATCTTATCATTCATAATTTATAAATAATTTGGTTTTTCTCTACATGGAAGTAGGTATTTGAAAACATCATGTAGTGAAGAAGAAAATTGGAGGGCATCTATAATGTANTCTGAAAGTTAGCGGATGGGATTGCAATTCTTTAGGATCTTATCATTCATAATTTATAAATAATTTGGTTTTTCTCTACATGGAAGTAGGTATTTGAAAACATCATGTAGTGAAGAAGAAAATTGGAGGGCATCTATAATGTATAACTTTTAAATGGAAATGTGGGCGAAGTATCTTGATTCAGAGATATTCTTTTCAAATTGAAATTCAAGCAAGTAAAAAAGTTATAATTGAGTTATATTTCCCTTTCTTGGGTATGTTTATTTTGTTGTTGAAGTAACCCACTCTCATGTTTTTGGATATATAGTGTAGATTGACATTCATCTACACACTCGAAATTAATATACAACATCAATGAAGAATGTTTCACTTCGAATTTTGTAATGTTGCTAAATTTTAAAGAAAATGATTGAGATTCATATTTTATTTATTTATTTCAAATTTTGCATGGCTTTTCTTTCAACCACCGAGAAAACTGAAATGTAAGTGGTCCTAGTATTTCTACTCTTTTGGTGCAAGAATGATCTAATATTTCCTTCCATCTATTTTTTCCATTATATTTATTGATATTATTCCCCTTGTGATGTTGTTTTTTCCATATTTCTATGTTTTCTTTTACATATTTGTTTATTTTCATTCCATTACAACTCTCCTTTGGCTCTCTATCACATTGAATTCACTTCTATTATTTTCCATTTCTTCCCACTATTTTATTATTTCTATTCTTTTTCTTGACTCTCCTTGCAATATTATTTCTTTCATTAATTGTATTATTTCACTAAATTAAGAGCCACAAATCGTAAAAGCAGTTCTTCATATGAGACATAGACAATATTTGTTTCTACTAATGTAACCTCATTATCTATCGTTAAGAGTATCAAAACCAAAGGGATTAGTATTTTAAGCACTAAAATGTCATCATTATATTAATTATATTAAAAAATCATATTGCTTCATAGGTTGCTTGAAATTATCTAGGTGCATATCTGTAGCAGTTGCAACTTTCCCTRYARTGGATTAATATGGTRGGAYGACATTAAKAAATTATGGTYAGTTTAGCRAAAACACTTTCTGSGTCACATTTTGTTAAATATTTTTTACCCTTAAAATTATAAATTAGATTATTAGAGASAAATTTTSTTAAATCTAAATATTATTATTCTTGAAATTCCCTTTGGAGGATCCTYRCATGGAAGTGATGAAAATATTTAGATATCAMCTTTGGTGTATTTTCCTAGTTGTTTTGAAGTCAAATTATTAGTAGTGTTGCCATTTTTTCTTCAAAAGAAAACCTTGTCRGGAAACGCCTTGATKCTCCTCACACTCATGGATGGTACYCAAAGAAAAATCATTATTGTTCATTATAATTCCTAACCTCATAGGGAACAAAGTGAGGCATGCAATARAGGGTGATTCCARACAARTGTTCATTAACATGCAAGAAAGCAATCATTTAGGAAATTCTTCTTGTCAAATTAGTGGCTAAATTCCTAATTGCACAAAACAAGATGGCTCATCATAGTCTCTTTATTGATGGCCACCCTATCTCCTTGGGTGGCTTGAGTAATATCAAGGGATCTTAAGAAGTGTTGGCTTCGTCTTGGGGTGGTGGTATTTTTGACATCACCAAGGGTAATACAAGGGAGTTTTTCATTGACTATACAACAAGGGATATATTCAATGCAACCATGTGACCAACTTAATGATTTTTATTTTTGTCAAACATTCCTTCCAACTCAATGCTTACATAGCTAGCCTAACCCATGCCATGTTGTTGTGACTATGCTTTGGACAAAGTTGAAAATTGATTCAATGGGAACTATTTCATTATGTAATTTAGGAGTTGTCATAGCTGATGAAGGTTCCTCTCATTTACTTCTATCTAATTTTTCAATGAAAATTTGGCAACCTGTATCACTTTATTAATCTTAGGAAAATCCAAATCTACCTTTTTACATTTAAAAATTATATTAGTGTGGAAATTTAAAATTTTATATAAAATTTCTTTTTTATTAAATGCCATGCAACTTGGACATTAACACTTCATGAGTTGTTTACCTGTCAAACTTGTACTTTTCATTCTAATGAGGACAAGGGTTTGCTCGATCGAAGTTACTTTCCCCTTCTAACAAGGAAAACATTAAGTGTTCAAGTGATTTTGGTATTCTAAAATGGGAATTAGGAATAACAACCCTAATAAAGTCTAGTTGTCGATCCATTGCAATTAATCTTATGCAATAAATAAATACATGTAATAACCAACTAATATTTTTAGTTATATGTGAATTTTCCAATTAATCTTATGCAATAAATAAATACATGTAGACAATTTAACCTTAACCTCCATGCTTCATTAGTATTGATAGATATCATTGTTTATTCATTTGAAACATCTTAAGCATGAGTGAGCTTAGAAATTACTTTTTGATGTGGGTGATTTTTAAAAACAATATAACATAAGAACAAAATACAATACACTACTAGAAATAAAGTAAACACTACTAGAAAGAAAGTGGGGAAACACCCGTAAAAGCATTTCGAGGGTTCTAATTCCCACTTTCCAATTACTAATTACAAGGTAAAAAATCATTCTTTTTGAAAATAAATATATAAATATATTCATGTTTATTGTAAAAATTACAAAATTGATAACCAATTTCCATTAAATAATAATTAAAAACCTTATAATAAACAGAAACTAATATAAAAATAAAAAATAAAATTGTTGAAATATACCCATCCTATATTATAAAATATAACAAAAACAAATTACACCAAAAAGTTATTACCTTTTTGATAAAGCCAGAATTTTAACATTATTAAATTTAAAAAAAAACAATGATTTTTTTCCTTTATAAAACATTATATTATAAGTATGCATTGAAATATAACTCTAATTCCAACACCACATTTGTCATTAAAATAAATTGAAGTATACCTCTACTTTCCACATTACACTCGTCATAAAAATATGTGCACTAATGATTAACAAAAGTTTCCATAACATTTACCTTCACAACAACAAAATTGTTATCAATTGTATTCCTCTATAATGCGTGTAGAATCTCCTAGGACATGGATGGACAAATTTCTAGTTTTGAGTGTGTTATCACCATAACAATTATACATGAAATACGGGTTTCAGATTTAGCTCGGGACTAAAGCAATGTAGAAACACAACGCGATTTGGAGGACCAGGTTATATCTGGCAGAGAAAGGCAAAATATAGCAGAGGTACGAAAATGATGGGGCCCAAGAACCATAGATCTTGAAGCGGTCCAGACCAATGACCCAAACACATATCGGGCATCAAAGTAGCATGAAGGATAATTTTCGAGGGTGGGTCGGGGAAAATTGATCCGGATTATTTTCAGCACGAAATGAGAGCGGAGATATAATAAAGAAATGTAGAGAGATATCGCAGATATTTAATAATATAAAATAAATGTATCAGAGATGAAACCATAAACACAGATATATAGTAATACAAAATTTTCTATTAATGAAAGAAATGTATAGAGACTGTAAAAATATAGAGTGAAAGACTCGCTAGAATGGTGGCAGCTTATCTCTAAGAAGAGATGTGACGGCTACTCGCATTCACAAGAAGATGATTACAATGAGGCTCTGAAGGAATTTTTACAATAAGCAAGAATTCCAAAATCCCTCGACATACAAAATCCTAATCCTAGGAGATGAAGCGAAGAGTCGTGTGGGCCCCGTTTGGGTAAGTTAGTACATCAACTTTCTGGGGTCGTAACTTTTGCATACGTTCTCCGTTTTAGCCGTATGATAGCCCGTTGGAAATTTATCATCGAGGAGATTCATTTTAGGCACAATATTGAACGAAATTTTATATTGCAAACTATTTTTACCAAAAAACATCTTTTAGGGCCTCAAAATGGCCCCGAAAGTTAAAAACTACTAAAAATAGTAAATTACCAAAATTGTCGGAAACCTATTTTGAGCCAGTTGGAAAAGGTGGGTGGCCACCGATACCCACCTAGATCAATACACCCTCCTTAGGAAGAAATGGTCTCCATTGCGTTGAGTGCCCAAGGGAGAAGAAAAAATGTTTGTTGAATCTGAATCTTGGTGAGCTGCTTGCCTTGCTAAAGACGTCATGCTGCTCAGTTTGTGGAAGTCTGTCAAGAACCTGTTGAGGATGACTTTGTTCAACAAGCTGAGATACACAATAGGACAGTGTGCAGAAGGAATATTTGTGCTTTGCTGCAACCTTGTCGACCTGCTTCTGTTGGATAGAAGGTGCTTGTGGCGAGGCTGTAGTGGTTGCAATGTCCTTCTATTCCCCTTTTGAACATATTGTGAAGAAGCTAAATTTTACAGTATCAGATACTACCTTGCAGCACTTTTTTGGAGGAACAATAGTCGGAACTACCTATGGTATTCTATAGTGATGAAACCCCAGAGAAATAATGACACTATAGGGTCGAGACTCATAAACAACATGGCGCTTCCACATATATTGTTGGCCCAAGAGAACATCATAGACATCCAGTGGGGAAACATCACATAATACCTCACTCTTGAAGGGTTGGATGTCATATGAAAATCAACACTTCTGGTTGACACGAAGATCTTGTCCTTGGTGAAGCCACCCTATGTTGTATGGTTGCGGGTGTGGCATTGTCGACAATCCAAACTATTTGAAAACCTCTGCTGAGATGAGGTTCTTTTGGATTCCACTATCAGTAATAAAATGTAGTGGGGTCCCCTTCACCCACATTTGTGAATGAAAAATGTGCTCCCCCTCTTTAGGATCTGTTGGTTCTTCTAGTTGAATTGTTGTGGTCGTGACAATAGCAGTGGGGTCTACGTCGATGATGTGTCTTTTACCATTATTTTCAAAATCAGATTCAGAATCAGGGTTCGGCTCTCTGTCTTTGATCTCGACCACCAATGATCCTTTTGAGAGACATTCATCGGTGTTGTGCTAGGGGATTTTGTCAAAATCACATCATTTTTTCGTGTCCTTCTTTGTCTTCCCGCGACCCTTCTTTTCCTATGGCTTGGACTAGTTTTTGGGAGACTATTTGCTAGGGATGTCTTGGTCATACTTTTGTTATTATGGATTTGCAGACCCAAAATACCGTTTGTTCAAGTTCTTAAATTTCTTCTCGATTTTAAGAGGATATCATTAAGAAACATTGACTGATGAGATCTCTAGAAAATCCATTTCAGTTTGGATGTATCTATGTAGAGTCCCATGGTATTTCAAAACCAAATGTCATTCAGAGTCTTTGATACCTAGATTGTTGTGCAAGGTATGGAAGGTATTGGTGAACTCCATAACTTCTTGGCCCCTCTCTTGTCGCAGTGTGGTCCATCTCATGTACTGGTCCTTATAGTTTCCAATAGGGTAATATTGTTCCTTTACCACATCCACAAAATAATCCCAAATGGGCTTGGCCCCATATATTCCAGACTCCTCTGTGGAACTTTGCTCCCAGTAAGTTTCCCACCAATGTTTGACATGAGAGAGATATTTAAGGAGTGCGAAGGTGATCTTTTCTTTGTCGAAAAAATTGTGAACAAAGAAATAACCTTCTAGTAGATTTAACCATTTGTCTAGGGATTTTGCATATATTTGTCCTTCAAATATAGGAATATCAAAATTAAATTGTACCTTGAAAGGAAAGGTTCTTCCAAAGTGGTCACTTGATGAAGATGTCCGTGTTTCTATCGGCAAGCGTTGAAGGATGTGGGAAAAATTCTCCACCATTTCGTCCCTCTGTCGCATGAGATCTTGCTCAAGCAATAGACTGATAGGATTGTCTACTCCATCATTTTTATTTTCTTCTGCCATTGAGGGTTTCTTGGGTGTGCAAGAGTGATTTTTCTCAAGAGAGACAAGATTGAGACCCAAATTTCTATACTTGGACCTTGTTAGGGACATGCACTGAAAAATGATCAAGAGAATCCTGCTCTGATACCACTAATCCAGATTATTTTCGGCAGGAAATGAGAGCGGAGATATAATAAATAAATGCAGAGAGATATCACAGATATTCAATAACATAACATAAATGTATCAGATATGCAACCATAAACACATATATACAGTAATACACGATTTCTATTAATGAAATAAATGTACAGAGACTATAAAAATATAGAGTGAAAGACTCGTTAGAATGGTGGCAGCTTATCTCTGAGAAGAGATTTGACAGCTACTCGCATTCGCAAGAAGATGATTACAATGAGGATATGAAGGAATTTTCACAATAAGCAATAATTCCAAAATCCATCGACATACAAAAACCTAACCCTAGGAGATGAAGTGCCAAAATTCATGTGGGCCCCGTTTGGGTAAGTTAGTACATCAACTTCCCGGGGTCATAACTTTTGCATACGATCTCCGTTTTAGGTGTATGATATCCCATTGGAAAGGTATCATCAAGGAGATTAATTCTAGGTTAAATAAGGAAGGAACTTCCATATTGAAAATCTATTTTCAAAAAAAAAATCTTTTATGGCCTCAAAATGGCCCCAGAAGTTAAAAACTGCTAAAAAAAGTAAATTACCAAAATTGGCACAAAACTATTTTGAGCCAGTTGGAAAAGGTTGGTGGCCATTGATATCCACCTGGATAAAAAATACCATGGTTTCATTTCATGTATGCGTGGCACCCTCAAAATTACATCAGGGTGAAAAGCGGGTTATTCAAAACCACTTTTTCCAACCCCCGATATCAAAAGTTGTAGAGACCCAGGGACCGTATATTTTGGGGTGGCCCAGATCTATGGCTCAGACACATATCGAGCATCCAATTAGCGTGAAGGATAATTTTCGAGGGTGTTCCAGGTAAAATACCATGGTTTCAAAACATGGACACGTGACACCCCCTAAAGCATATTGGAGGGGAAAGCGGGTGAGCGCAAAGCCTCTCAACCACACCACGATGTCACGTGTTGAAAAATCATTCGATATGTGTCACTTCCATAGATCATGTATGAAAGGGGAAGAACTAACAACTTATCCATTAACATCATTACCCTTTCTCAGGTACATTATGTCATGCAGCGTTAGTAAGAGCCACTAGAAGGATGGCCCAAAGGTTTATCATTTGAAGTTGACAACCAAGTATGATGAGTCGTATATTGGACAATTATTGTCATCATAAATATATGATTAAACAGTCGATGACCATTGCCCTAAAAATTATAAATAAATTTATCATGTTTTGGTGCAATCAACATTTCATTCTGAACGAAGTAATTAAAAAGATTAGGGAGACAAGATTGAGGTTTTTTCTATGAAATGGGGAATATAGATAAAGCTAGTCAAAATTACCCTAGCGAACCATTATGTTTGACTAATATGACAAATTCATCCATGAGTAAGATAGAAAGGTCAATTGCACAGACATTAGCAACAAAATTCCATACAGATCCTGCTACAAAACTAGAACCATAACTCATACTAAATCCCATCATGAGGGATTTAATCATTAACGGGCGTGATAGGAGACCGTTGAAGAGGATGCAGAGCAAGCGACAGGAAACAGTGATTAGAGATGAGGAGGTCGAGAGTGTCTAGGAAAACCAACTAGTTTGGTTAAGTTCTCTAAAGGAGGAAATTTCTAAGCCAAAATAAGTTCTAAAGAAAAATTGAGTACACTTCAGAAAGTTTTGAACATGTGGCATTCAACGAGAAAACCTAGAATATTCCAGTCCTGTTTATAACGCTTGTTATAAAGTAAGAGAACAACCACTATGCATTACCACTTAGTATAACTAATGTTTATCATCAAAATTGTGGGGAATTTTAATCATTTCGAATCCCACTTGTAAATCCTTTTTGTATATGACCCCAAGAATAAAGAAAGCATGGAGAAAAGAGGAGCTTTCCCTTTGAGAAAGAATTCTTTGTAAATTTTTGGAGCTTAAATGAATATACAAATGTAGAAGTGAATTTTTGAACTATTTATGAAAAGATTCTAATTGGCTGTGATATGAGTTATGTCTTCTTTCGTAGTATGTATTCCTATGATATTTTATTTCATTTACACTTTCATCTGTTTAAATTGGAGATTTAAAGGCCCATAATTCATCATTTGATGCTCTTTGATTAAGAAATTTAAACTGTGTATGTTTCTTATTAGCTAATTCAAAATTCATTCCCGTAATGCTCTGATGCAGTTATATGTTTCCCTTTTCCTCTATTTCCATGAAAATTCAATTTAAAATCAAACTGATTTCCTCATTTATCCTTTTTCATCATGATAGTTTAAATGATTTGTCAATGCATTGTTCATTTCTGAATCCATAGCCCAAATGTCACCTTCATTTCTTTAGCCATTTCATGAAAACCCCAAACAAAACAAAATCTAGCCACTGATTTCCAAAGAAATATCAAGTGACATGAGAGAGACANATGATTTGTCAATGCATTGTTCATTTCTGAATCCATAGCCCAAATGTCACCTTCATTTCTTTAGCCATTTCATGAAAACCCCAAACAAAACAAAATCTAGCCACTGATTTCCAAAGAAATATCAAGTGACATGAGAGAGACATATATGAGTTGAGAAGGCTAGTGCTTCAGCTCTAAAGTAGGTTGAAATAGTTACCTATGTTGTTTTTCTATTTAGTCGAACAAAATTTATAGAGTTCTAACAGAGCGTAAATTTTCAACAGACTAAAACTCAACACATTTACAGGTATTTTAACAAGGATGCAGACCTGTTATCCAAGGAATCGCTAATATTGGATGGGGATGGATTATATTTTGTAGGGGTTAATGTAGATGGACCATAAATGTTTGAAAGAATTCTTATTTTATAAAGCATTCAATTACAAGGATGATCGAATTTATTATTTTTGGTCTAGTTGATATTGGCACAGAATATTAGAGAAGATTTATATGTAAGGATGGAATATTTTGTGACTTTTGGAGATTGTAAATTGATTGTAAATAAGTTCTATTTTTAGGAGTGTTGGAAAAATTGTTTTCATAAGATATTTAGGTAAAAGAACTTTTATATTACACTAATATAAAACTTTTTTCTTATTGAAAAAAAAAATCTCTTATTACTTTAGTTGTCTTTCTTACTCTCAAATATTTAAAACAATAGGTATGAACAAAACTTGTAGAAATTAATCACATATAAAATAATAAATTAAAATATATTTTAAGTATACAAAATGAGAAGGATCAATATGGGAACAAATTTGTGCAGTTATTATGAAGCACAACTCAGACCAAAACTAAACCATCATCTCAAGGGATAAAGAAATAACAGAAATGAATGATCGTTGAAAGGAAAGGAATCCAGTTTCTAGGTCTTCTCTCAAACTAGGGGTTCGTGGGGATTTTGAGATCAAATAAAGGGAAATAATAATAAATGTACTTGTAATTGAAGCCTCATGATTATTGAGAGAGGGCATTGATCTCCATGTTGAACAGCTCTGGTACATCCTCAATTTCTTGGATGTTCATTTTCTCCAAAGGCTGATCTAAATCCAGATGCCCCCAGTCTAGAACAGCTTCCTCCTCTATAAAAAATAGACATGACACACACATCCAACCACACACAGACTCAGAGACAAAACCCCATGGAGAATCATACACCCAATCACAGAGGCACATCAGACCATGGATAGAGGAGGAAGGAGGACATAAATGCTTAAATTGTTTTATAATAGAGATATATGTATGTTTCCTTTCAACAGATAGATTATTTCTACCTTTTCCACCCTCTCTTGAAATATCCATTAGTAGATATGACAAATTTCCTCTCTCCCTTCAATGAATTACAACTTCCTCGAATCTCCACCTCTCTAACGAAAAGATAAATGCAAATATTAGATGAGTCTAACAAAAGGGTAATTTCAAACATAGATAGAGTGTAAGTTCTAATACAAGTATTAATCCAAAAAGATGATGAGTTAGCTGCTAAATCCAAAATAGGGATTTCATGCATTTTGTTCGCACTAGTCTAAATATTCAATGAAATGATTATTTTTTGACAATATTTTCCTGACAAATTTGTCTAAAATCCGGAAACCATTTCATAGAACAGTTAGACAATTCCCTTTTCTTTATGATTTATGTTTTTTTATGATTTATATTCATGCTTTTTTCCAAGTGTTTAGCCCTGATTTGTCATGAGTTTGTCCTGATTTGTCATGGGTTTGTATTTTTTAATTTTTACGGCATCGCATAATCAAAAGAAAGTGTTGATAAAAGAGGATGATAAATGGATGTGTCTGTGAAAATAGACTTCCAACATGTGCACGGTGTTTCAATGATATCTATTTTTTTGTTTTCTGCTACCTTTTTAATTCACCTCTTATTATATCGATTTCAATTCTTTACTTTTGTATGTGCTCTATTTTCATGATCCAACGAAACGTTTACTTGAATCTTATTTGGGGATGGATGATAACAAACTTTGATTACACATATTTGGTCTCCTAGCATGAGCATTGTTTCACTCTTCTACATGAGTGGATGAATGAGAATGAACTTTGATTACATTGATTTGGTCTCCTAGCATGAGCATTGTTTCACTCTTCTACATGATTACATGTCTTGTGAAATTTTTGTGGATGAATGATATAAAAATTTGATTACACGGATTTGGTCTCCTAGAATGAGCATTGTTTCACTCTTCTACATGAGTGGATGAATGAGAATGAACTTTGATTACATTGATTTGATCTCCTAGCATGAGCAGTGTCGCACTCATCTTACTCTCTTTCTCCCCCTCGCCCTCTTCCACTATTTCTCTTTATCCCCCTCCCCCTTCCCTCTCTATCTCACTAACCCTTCTCTCTCTCTCTCTCTCTCTCTCTCTCTCTCTCTCTCTATGTCTAACCAACCTTTCTCTCTCTCTGTCTCCCAATTTGTCTCACTCTCTCTCTCTCTCTTCAACCCCCCACCTCTCTCTCTCCCCTCCTCTCTCTCTCACTCACCCTCTTCCACTCTCTCTCTTTCTCCCCTTGCACCCTCCCTCTCTCNCCCCTCCCTCTCTCTCTCACTAACCTTTATCTCTTTCTCTCTGTTATAACCCTAAATTGAACCACACATGCTTACCTAGCATTAGGCAAACTCATATCCCTTCTTTGCAAAAACTCTACTGAACAACTCTTTGAAAATCCTCTTTTGTAAAGGCCCACATGCCTTAACCCATTACTGAACGCGTGTACATGTTGGCTGACCCAAAATAGCCCGTGTGGACCGACAAAAGCATGAAAAAAGGAATTTCTCCGACGGAACAAAAAGATATGGGTGAGTTAACTTAGACTCCGAGCCATGCATGGCCGAGGGTTCCTCCAAATACTTAGCTCCTTCTAGCCTATAAAAGAAGGGGTAGGGGTACCATTTGAAAGAGGAAAAATATAGCAAAGAAACTCTACCCATTTACGTATTCCATTGTCCCAATCCTTTAGCCTTTCCTAATGCCAAAGGAGATTTAAAGCAATGAAATTGAAGGACAGAAGAAGAGGAGCCCAGGATCAGGTTCAAGGAGTGGTGGCTGGTCTCAGCTTTTGTAAAGTTGATTAATTTTAAGTAATAAAGAGAATGCTTTTCCCATCCCAATTCATGAACTTTTTATGGTTTGATTAGTTTATGTTTTATTTCTAACCCATGAGTATATAAGTAGTATGAATGCATAGTTGTTGCTCATCTTGAATGCAGGTCAACTTTGGAAGGAATATTGTGAACAAGTAATCAAGCACAATGGAGGATCGACATCAAACGTCGGTAACAAGGTAGGTGGATCTTTCCATGCATTTACTAAGAAAAGGGGATTTAAATCTAGGGAAGTAGGTAGAAAGTAATTTCTATTCGGTCATATCTGCATGCAAAGTATGAACTCTATTCGCTAGTCTGTAGGGTGTTTTTCCCCAACAATAGAATTGGCGACCATACTGGGGAATAACTCTTTAGGGTTCCTGGAATTTTATTTAGTTTTTCGGTAGTTTAAAGACTAGTTTTTCTTGCCTGTCTTTTCTTTTCGTTTTTGTAAAGTTTGAGCTAGCAAGAAGTCTGGTTTTCCATACCAGCTTTCCTTGACTTTTGCTTGACTGTGTTTTTCGGGACCCACAGAGGTACACGCGGCCTGCACAAGGCCTACACGCATGTACCCATGCCCTATCATCTTACAACCCGCATGTGAATGCTAGCTGTAGAGGTAGCAGTAGCATGTAGGAGTTTAGAGAACCTCAGAGGTAGTCCTCCTCTTCCCTATCAGAATCACATATTCTCAGGGGTTTTCTCGAATTTTGTCTAAGTCTTTTTTGCTAACAGTCCTATCTCAAATTGTTTTTGCCTTATTATTTCTTCCCTTGCATTATTTGTTTTTTTGTTAGAAAGAGTATCCAAGCCTTCAAGGGATCCTGGTTATCAATACCAGAGGTCTTTTCCTAGTTTGGTCTGTCTGTATTCATTTTTTCTTAGATTTTAGATATACACGCGGCTTGTACAAGGTCGGCCCGCATGTACACACCTTTTGTTGTTGTTCAGCGCGCATTCACATGCATGTTGTTTTAGTGACAATTGTGTGCTTGTAAAAGATACTTGTTGTTAAAGGTGAGGTATTCATCCTCTCCTTTGATAGGAAGTATTCCTCTCAAGTGTTTGAATCTCTATTTGAATAGATAGTAGCTTAGGATTATTTTTACCCTTAGCTTACTTTTTCTCATTTAAAACATTGTTAGAAAAATAAAAAAAATTACGGTTTTTAGACAAGCCTGAGAGTCATTGTTTTTACAATTGTTATTGTGTGATTTTTTAATCTAATTTTTTGCAATCTGTGCTTTAAGCCATAATTGTTTTTCTTGGTTTTTTGCTTATTGGTATTTTCCATTTCTTGCTTTATTAGCACTTAAATAAATAAATAAATCTCTTGTTATTTTCTTCTTTGGTTGAAGAGTGTGTTTCTGCATCATTAGCTAGGGAAAAGTCTTTTATTTCATAATTTTTTGCAGTTCAGTTAGATCATAAGTAGCTTGTAGTCAAGTGAAATTCCTTTGAGTTTGCAGTCCAAAATCTTAGAAAAGTCAAAAAGTTCTTTCTTTTGAAAAGTTGAAATTTTGCATTCAGTAAAAGTTTTGTTTCCAGCTTTTTTATTCATTTTTTTCTTTTGTCTTTTACACACCATCAGTTTCACCCTCATACCCCTTGACGTAATACAAAGCGATAAAAGTAATGCTAAATTTAAAATCTACTAGACTTTTATGTTTGTAGGGTTCACAAACTAGTTCAGGACTAGGGCCTTGAATTAGGATTGGAGAGGAAACTCTTCAAGGCCATTTTAAATCAAACATTGGAGTCTAAGATATGGAGTTTCTAACTCTAGTTTCATGGAAGTTATTTGGGACCCCCCTCTAAAACATGGGATAAACACGAGGTCTCGTGCAGAAAGGTAGAGGAGATAACCCCTCCAAAGCCGGACCAATCGTAGTGGAGAACACATATAGAGGGCTTGTTTTGAGATTCCGTCATTTGCATTTGCCACTAGGCTTTGTGGGTCTCAAATCTATTCAAGGTCCTCAGTTGTCTTCGGTACCATTTTCTCCCGATACCCTTGATAGGTTTTGGGCTCGATACCCTGCTCATTGTGGTCTAATCGACTTTTGACTGTACCCACCTGGTGATTGTTCGCGTGCTGGTAACCTAGTTGCCAATCTTTGTTAGGGACATACACATGTGACTGCGGGGGTGTACCACAGTACCTAGGACATACATTAGGCCATGCTTTAGAGAGTATAACCAGAGGGTTCTTCTGTGTTAAATTTGCACTTGCACCAGTAAGTTTCTCTAGTGTTGGATGTTGTAACTATTCTTCCAATTAATTTAGTGTTTGCTTGTCTTATCTTCTAGGGACTTTTTTTTTCTTAGTGTGTGTTACTTTTGACCATTTAGACTACCTTAGAGTGTCTTCGATCTTCTCACATAGTGGAGGATCCTAAGCTCTGTCGGTCATAAAGGCTTCTTGGCCTGTTGTCGGTTACACCAGAGCCACCCCCTCCACCATTAAGGTGGAAGATAGACCAATAAGGGTCTTTTGCAGTGATTGGGTTACAACCCATTGTGCCCGAACAACCCCCGGAGGAATCGACCATTTTGAACCTTGAAGCAACCGCTCTTAGATCAATTGAAACCTCAACCACTAATCTCTTGGCACCTTTTATTGTACCAATTCAATTTCATGAGCGCTAGACAGTGCCTCACACAACAATGGAAACAAATGCTATTAATTCTTTCGAGAATTCTTCAATTCCCACCATGGTTGTCACCACAGGAGAGTCATCTCCAAACCTACCATCATCGTTCCGAGCCACCATGGTCTCGACCGCAACTACTTCGCACAGTGTTCCGAACCCATCTTTGGCGGTGGCCACAACCCCTTTCACACATAGTGCGACGGGCCCTCCATTCTCATAAGGTATGCCTAGTTCGGGTACAGGTCCTGTACTATCCTACTCCACTTTACAGACTTTGGGTCTAGGGCAGGGAGCTCTAGCGCTCCTCTATAAGGTCACATGGGGGACACTCCTATGCCTTTTAATGTTTTTCCTTATGCAGGAGGTCATATCCCTCCTTCATCCCCTTCACTCAGTGGTTCACATCAGCAATCCGCCGGGCAACCTATACATAATAGTTTATTTGGAGCGGGAAGTCAAGGACCACCTTTGCATAATATGTCGGTAGGTTCGACACCATTTTCTTGGAATGGAACTTTTGGTAACAACACCTTCTTGTCAGCCTCTTTCCCGACTGGGGGCAACCCCATTTTTTGACAATCTACTCCTGGGCAGGGTACTATTATTGCACAAGGGGAAAACTTACCAGGACCTTGGAATTCAGGACAAGGATCCATTCCCTCCTATGGAATGTCGATCTGGGGTAATTCTTTCCATAATCAATGGAACCCCAGACAAAATACTATGCCTATCCCTACGGGACTGGCATGGGGTAATCCTTCCCAAATTCCTTCGAATATAATGCATGCCCAACAATCCATGTCCTATTTTGGAAATCAGTCGATGATATCTCCACAGATGCAAAATCCTTACACTGGCCAGGGCCATGGTTTCTACCAAAATCTGAGCCAGCAGCCAAATTTTTCCTGGCAACCTGGTGCCAATCAAACTCTAGGACCCTTTTTTCCAGGTTATCAGCAGCAACCCAAACTACCATTCCTGGCAACTTTACACTTGCCATATTTGACAAGGTTATTGAATGACCCTATTTTTCACGATCTGCATTGGCCTCCTATGCCAACGAGGTTGTCTTCGGACATTCCAAAGTTCGAAGCCAAGCCTAATGAAGATACAAGAGATCATGTGACTACCTTCCATCTTTGGTGTTCATCTAACTCATTGAAATATGACTTCATATAGTTGCGATTGTTTCAATGTACTCTCATTGGGAGTGTCACGAAATGGTACATTGAGCTTGATCGCTCAAGATACTCTTCTTTTGGTGAATTAATGATGGCTTTCCTTAACCATTTCTAGTTACCTGTGAGATATGACGCTGGCACAAAGTTGCTCGCTAATTTCAAACAAACAACAGTAGACCATATCTCTGATCACATCTGAGAATGGAGATGCCGGAAGAGATTAATCAAAGTACCAGTCCCACCAACATTCTTGCTTGAGTGGTTCCTTAAGTCTTTGGTCCCGCAGTTATCCAAAGATGTCGTGACATCTAGGGTTTTCTCTGAAGCAGATGCCATCATGAGGGCTCAACAGTTTGAGCTCATATATTCTCAGTCCATTTTAGTATACAACATCTTTCCAGATGCTCCACGGTCAATACTGGATAAAACTAGACAGAGAGATGGACCACATGCCGATGGTATCATCAGTTCAGCACAAACCAAGCCCGTTGAGAAATTGACAAAGCAGTTGCAATAGTTATCCATACAACACATAGCGGCCAACAAAACTACTGCTTTGGCTGCTCCCCCTACTCAAACATCCCAGGTACACACAGTGCGGTCGACTAACCCAAAGGCCCCCCAATAGCCTGAAGGGAAGAAAAAACAATGAAATAAACGTAAGGGGGATAAAAACCCCAATGATAATGCTAATGAGGAAAACACTAAAAAATGAAAGTCGAGGTATCCTTGTAACTTGTGTGCGGAAGACCACCCAACCCATCTATGTCCTCGACTTACAGAGGCCCAAAAATTTGTCACACAGCAATAGCAGGCAGTGTTGACAAACCCATTTCAACATTGGAAAAACCTAACTCAAGCCTCTGCAAGTACAGAAGGGGGCAACCAAGAAAACTTCCCACCTCCGAACAACCCCTCGTCCGCAAATGTATGCATGGTTAGGGGTGATTCTTTCATATCAACTAGAGCGCATGATTATAGTAAATCAAGAGCTTCGGAGAAAGGCAAAGAAGCTGAACTCCCATCTCTTCCTCTATAGATTGAGAAGATGTTGGGAGAAACAATGACATGCATTCCAAAAGGTTCATTTAAAAGGGCTTCTCATAACCCAAATGCAAGGGCTGCCAAGAACTACTCTGTGGTGGAGGATTTATCACAAACCTCTTGTGAGATGTCTGCTTTGGAAGTCCTCCAAAGTTTCCCTTCTTAGAGGAAATCTTTGTTAATCGCTTTGGGCTCTACTGAGACTTGTAATATGGGTACCATCATGTTAGACACAACCGACTTAAAACCTCATTTTCCTTACCAACTAGCATTTCAGATAGTAGTGGCTTACCCCACGAAAACTTTTACATGGAATATCTTTTGCACGGTGGTCGACAAGGGTGCCTTGACATGCGTTATGTTGTTGGCATGTTGGAAGGCCATTGGCCAACCCGTTTTGTCTCCATCACCTACTCTCCTCACTTCTTTTGACGGTCATTCATTCCGACCACATGGGATCGTTCCTTCTTTCCCCATGCAGTTAGGAGGGAAGACCATGTGTGTCAAAGTAGAGGTAGTCGATGCTCCCCTCGACTATAACCTCTTATTAGGACAGAGTGGGACTTATGCTATACAAGTTGTGGTTTCTATAGTTTTCCAGGTCTTGTTGTTTACACACGAGGGATAGATAGTGACCATCGATCAATTATCTTTCTCCAGACCTGACCCAGCTTTAGGGGCATCCATGGTTCTGATGGTTGATAATACTCAACTAGGTGTCATCAACGTAGGACTTGGTTTGTGCCCATCTTTGATGGGTACCTTCGATTACCCACCTCTACAGGGTGATATCAAATTTATATTAGTCACCATAAGGTTGATATTTTTCAAGTTTCGTCATTCTGCATGACTTACTTCGAGGATCCATGGATTCTTCCTTCCCCATCAGCCATAATGGATGAGATAGGGCACCTCAACATGTCCATGCCCTTGTCTGCTGCTAAAGTAGCATACTCTTTAGTCCAACAAGATTCAGCTGACACTAATCCAACTCCTACACAAGATTTAGATCCTCTTCTAGAGCCTATTTGGGCTCAGGGTTCTCTCACTAACATCGATTCGTTAGACTTAGTATTGCCTTCTGATGAAGCAGTAATCGAAGCAATGACTAGTTTGGACAAACCTTGGGAAGATCTTCATCATAGATCATATTTTCTCCCAGAGTTAAACCGAATCGAAGTAGGAGAATTCACCATGACCATGATGGGAGATCAGTTGTGCCCTATTAATCTCTTAGCTACACATGAAATTTATGCTGAGGGAAATATGGTGACTATCGCTGAAACATTACCAATCAACATCTCTTGAAACCCTGGCATCATGGAAAACGTCCTCGACGAAGCAGATTGCTCCCCTGAAGAGATTCAAATCTACATGGATATTTTCAAGGAATTCCACGATGTTTTTGCCTGGTCTTATGAGGAAATGCTAGGTATTGATCCAAAAATAGTTGAACATGAAATCACAATGTATCCTGATGCCAAGCCTATTCGACAGAAAATTCGTCCAATAAATCCTAAGAAAGCAGCAGCCATCAAGGTTGAGGTTGAGAAATTACTAAAGGCAGGTTTTATCTATCCTATCCATTTGACTCAATGGGTGTCAAATCCTATGTCGGTCAATAAAAAACAAGGCACGATTCGTGTATTCCTATCCCAAAGATAATTTTCCAACACCGTTCATTGGCCAGATCATTGATGAATGTGCTGGTTGTGACGCCTTTTCTTTCATGGACGGTTTTTCAGGATATAATAAAATCCAAATCAAACCCGAAGACCAACACAAAACGACATTCATTTTTCCGTGGGGTACATTCACATATCGTAAGATGCCTTTTGGTCTTAAAAATGCCGGAGCCACATTCTAGTGGGCCATGTCTTTCGCCTTTCACGATCTCAAGCATATAGTTGAGGCCTATCTAGATGATTTAGCTTCATGATCTCGTAAGAGAACGGATCATCCCACACACATTAGACTAATCTTTGAATGTTGTCGGTACTTTAGGATTCACTTGAATCCAAACAAGTGCAGCTTCAGAGTAACGTCAGGATGTTTGTTAAATTTCATCATATCAACAACAAAGATCATGGTCGATCCTCTCAAGGTGGAGGAAATAATCTTGTTTCCGCCCCCACGCACAATCCTACAACTTTAGAGTCTACAAGGCAAGGCAAAATCCTTCTGACGCTTCATCACCAACTATGCTGAAATCACCAAGGGATTTATGTGTTTACTGAAGAAAGACATTTTCTTTTTCTGGGACGAAGCCGCTCAACGCTCTTTCGATGCATTAAAACACACCCTCACAACTGTACCTTTGCTACAACCACCTAACTATAATAAAAACTTCTTATTATATATGGCTGCCGCAGAGTCAACCATTGGCATGGTTTTAGTTCAGGAAGATGATTCGTTCTCATAATACGTGATCTATTACCTAAGTCGAGGCCTCGTAGGACCGGAACTCAATTATTCTCATATCAAAAAACTTGCATTGGCAACAGTTCATGTTGTTCAATGGTTTCGTCATTATGTTTTTTTTCGAAAGACCACCGTCATTCCTATCGTGAATCCATTTCAATACATGTTGACACGATGGGATATAGGAGGAAACATTAGTAGATGGATGGTCATCCTCCTGGAATTTGAATTAGACTTCATTTCAGCGGATTCCAAAAAGTCATTGGTCTTCACAGAGCTTATTTCAGAAGTTCCGATTGAGTTAGGTGACATTGTGACTGAGGAATTGCCTATCTGAGGAGATATCTTTTTTATCACATCTTCAGATCCCTGGTATGGAGATATACTTATCTATCTCCAAAATTTGAAGTGTCCCACCTCTACTTCTCGTGATTAGCATCGGTGCATACACCATCAGGCTAAGAATTTTCTCATACTCAATGATACATTGTATCAGAGAGGTGTAGACTGTGTCTTACGTCGATGTCTCACACGTGAGGAGGGAGTCATTGTGCTCAATGATTTCCATACCAGAGCTTGTGGAGATCATTTGTCTATGCTAGCAACAACCCAAACGATTCTACGAGCAGGTTACTTCTGGCTGACACTTATAAAGGATTGTATAGAATCGGTCAAGAAGTGCCATCCATGCCAAGTCTTCTCTCGAAAGATGAGGGCACATCCCGCTCCTATGTTTCCTGTCATCACAATTGGTCCCTTCACCAAGTGGGGGATTGATTACACTACTTGCAACCCCCCGTTAGCAAGGGGGCACCGCTATATCATTGTAGTTGTTGATTACTTCACTAAGTGGGTTGAACCTATGCCAATGTTTAAATATGATGGAGATACTACAGCTCTCTTCTTATTCAATCAGATCATAGCAAGGTTCGGCGTCCCGAGAGAGATTGTCACTGACCATGGCAGTCACTTTCAAAACCAAATGATGGCCAAATTAACATCAAAGATTGGGTTAAGGCAAGAGCATTCATCACCTTACTACCCCCAAGCCAATGGGTAGGTAGAGGCTGTAAACAAAACTCTTAAGACTATTCTACAACGAACTATCAACTTAGCCAAGTCAAATTGGCATTTGATGTTATACTTGGCATTATGGGCTTACCGAACATCTGTTAAGATTGCAACCGGTTTCTCACCTTTTCAACTCGTTTACGGGTTGAAGGAAGTCTTGTCCATCGAATGTCATATCCCATCTCTAAAATTGGCAGTACAATTATTGCTAGACACTTCTCCACTTGAAGAATGGTTAGTACACCTTGAGCAACTCAATGACCAGCGTCGTGATGTGGCCCTGGTCAACGAGGCTCACAAACATAAGGTCAATTGTCAGTATGATAGGTTCATTCGTCCTCATATTTTCTCTGAAGATGACCTTTTCCTAGTCTATGACCAGGATAAGGACCCCCTAGCGGCAGGAAAATTCAAACCCATGTGGTTCGGACCCTTCATCATAAAAGAGGTATTAAAGAAGGGCACTTATCGTCTGGTTGATTTTGAAGGGAATGCTTTGGCTTAGCCTAGAAATGGGCTCTACCTCAAGAAGTATAACTCATAGGCAGGTCTCTGTGAGTAACTTTTGTAACATATGTATAGTCTTTGTACTATTACTTTTTAGTTTCTTTTAAGTGTTATGGATGTGTCATTGATGTTATCTTTCGTCAATATGGTAGATGTCAAGTGATTCCAAGGTATTCGTTGGGTATACAGATGGTGCTAGTCAGCACACTCGGAGGCTTACCTCCGCAGCTTGGGTAATTTTTACACCTCATGGCCAACTTTTATCTTCCAAAGGTATATGCTTAGGTGACACCACAAATAATGTTGTTGAGTATAGTGCATTTATTGAATTACTTCGTGACACCTTCTCATTGGGTATCTCTCATCTCCGGGTCTATCTCGACGCTCAACTGGTTGTGTCACAGCTAAACAGAGTATACCAGGTTCATGATCCAACTTTACACCGATGACTACTTAGGGTACGTCTCTTAGAATGAAACTTTGATTATATTAGATATTTTCATATTCCTAGGAGATTAAACTAAATTACAGATACTCTAGCTAATTAAATTTTAGATTGGCATCTTGCACACATTTGAAAGAACATTAACATAAGCATGTAAATACATTTTTTCACACGTGATCCATAAGACACAAAAGATCAGAAAACCATATATAACATCATAAAATAACCAGAGTACATAGATGGACACAAGCACCTAAAAAATGGGACTAATAACGAGTCACACGGCTTATTCCCTCAAACAATATATACAACTAGTGCTCATGGCACATAAAAAGTCTAAATAGGTTCAGGGCCAATGAGCCCTATTATAATAGTCCACAGCATGGGCTAAACACCTAAACAATCGGACCCACATCCAAGGTGCCCCCACTACATGAGGCTGCATGGATGGCGGCAGGTCCTCTATCTCTACCATTGGGACTGTGCGAGTGAGTGCAGTCAAGTTCCACTCAAATTGTCTAAGGACCCTCTCAGCCTCCCCGACTGGGAGGTTCCCTGCTACTGTTACTCCCTCGGCGGTGGCAACTACGGCTTTTGGCCAAGGACGATGCATGTTTCGCGCATAATCAACAGGTCACATGCATCCCACATCTACATGCAACAAACATATGCCCGTCAAATACTCTGGCATACAAAAAACATGATATATATAA
>SNQJ01S0028737.1:73806-91494 GCA_010110895.2 Picea sitchensis
AATATATAAACAATATAAGCATTATACTAATCTAAGGAGGTTGGGTTTTACTTTCTTTAAACATGGGCGGGAATTTAATTACCACTTTTCAAAATAATCAATTTTAATCTATAATTAATATAATATAATAAGATGTATGGAAAAAGAGAAAAGAATATATTAATATATCCATCCTTATTTTGAACAATATAAAATTGGTCACTTATTCTAATAATTATAATGTAATAACATGTATGAAAGAAAAGTAAAAATAATACATAAATATTTGGACATCTATTCCAATAACATATAAACGTAGGAAAAAATACATTTCTAAAGAATCAACCGAAAATTTAAAATCTAGATTTTAGTTATTTTTGTGAACACACCGAATTTAGAAACCATTCAATTTAAAAACCTTCCCTTTAGAAGACATATGTGACTACATACTAGTTTTTCATGACTTGCTCTAGTCCTAATTGAGAATGGTCATTTAAAACTTGTTAAAGAGAATAACAACATAGATTTACCAACCAACACCGAATAGAAATAATTTATTTTATTTTAGTATTATTATGATTTATTTTGTATCTTCTATTGTTTATTATTGTTATTATTTTAGACACTTATTAAATCATTGAAAAAATTATATGCTATAATATTCATAAATGATACAATGATATTGTGAATATACCATAAGATAGGTGTATTGAATTATTAAATTAGTAATCACATTCACACAATATTTTCTATATAGGAAGGAAAAAAAAAACATATTTTTCTCTAAACAAATAACTTCTTCTTGCTAAAATAAAATGATAACCTTTTTTCTTTTAATCAAGTAAACCTTCAAATAAACTTATCACAAATCCATTTAAAATATAACCCTTTCCTAAGGAAAACAAAACATATATAACCCTCATTTTCTTTTTATATATATATATATATATATATATATATATATTTATTTTGAATATAAAATGAATAAAATGAATAAATAAAATAAAGTATTTATCTGATTATGTAGACTTTTACATTTTATGATGGAAATTTTTTTCTTGATATAAACTGTGTATGATAAAATCTTTAACTAAATGATAATTCTAATTATAATAAACTAATACCACTAACACTAACTTATGTTTATATAGTTAGAAAACTCAAAAATATTTTTATTTACTTTTTACTTTCAAAATTTAGATTAAGTTAAAGAGATTACACAAAAATATATTTTCTTTATATTTTAAATTTGTGTAAAAATAATGTTGGATACATTTTCTTTACGAGCACATAAAAGTACTTATGCCCTCTACTCCACTTTGTTTCCATTTCTATGGTACTTTGGAAATGGGATCATGGATGGGTTGCCGAGCAACTTCTCTGCTTGTTTTTACTCCTACGCTCTGGATTCGGCAAAACTATTTCTTAAACTTGTTTTGTTGCTTCATGAAACGCGTTTCCATATATGACTGGCAGTTTTACCTATATGATACTAGCTCGAAACTTGCAGGTACTCAATCTGATACCATTCGTAGGTTTGTATGCATTTTTTGGCCTCTAATCTTATAAAATCTCCAAACAATTTAAACAATTTAAATTCTACAAACAATCTCGAATCGTAATATTTTCGGCCTCGAATCATATAAAATCTCCAAACAATTTAAACCATTGATGCGTAATATTTTCGGCCTCGAATCTTATAAAATCTCCAAACAATTTAAACCATTGATGTGTAGTATTTTTTAGGGTTTATAAGAGCAAAGAAGACCAGCAATGCAAACACAGCAATGCAGGGAGATAATTGGACACAACAATGCAGAGAGATAATTGGACAAACCAATAGAGAGAGAAAATATACTAACCAGTCATCCGGAGCAGCCTCAATAGCTTGATCATAGTAAGATTATGCACAAGGTGCATATTTATGAGCATCCCATATGAGATTGGCATAACGAGAGAAGACATCTCCATCGCCAGGACTGGCTAGTATGGCTCTCCCATAATATTCCTCAGCTTTTTCTGAATCATGCCACAGACATAAAACCAACAGTATTGAGAACTTTTATGTAAGAATATATATTTTATAAATAGTGTCTTTATATATCAGATAAGACTGGATGATACAAGGCTATATGATTAGTTATGTAACAGTATCCCAGAAAATTAAAACAAAGCTCAGATTCCTCAATACTCACCTCCTGCAGGGACCTCGCATAATTCGTTAACAGAAGTAGGTTGCAGCTTTTTCTGATAGTAAGCATTCCGTGCTATTGGAATCTGATCCAGAGCCACCTCCATTCCCTCCATACCCTACCCTCTTCCACCTCCACCTCCATCTTCACCCCCGAATCCTCCGTTAACAGAACCCATCGCAGGGTTAGTTCTATCGCACACCACTCCCTCCATACCCTACCCTCTTCCACCTCCACCTCCATCTTCACCCCCGAATCCTCCGTTAACAGAACCCATCGCAGGGTTAGTTCTATCGCACACCAAAGCTACTCTAGTACCTTCAAATACCTTGCCACACATCATATCCTCATTCCTTCTTCCAGATACAAAATACCTCTCACCGGAACACACTGAGACTCATATTCAACGGAACACACAGAAGCACAATCATAGAGACGCACCAGAGCATAGATAGAGAAGGAAAGAGGAGGGAAATGTTGAAATTGAATGAGATTTGAGATTTATCCTTSCAACGCATAAACRATTTTCTGCCTTTGCCCTTCTTTCTACAMAGAATCTTGCAGATGAAACAAATTTGTTKCCTMTGTAACRGAAAGATAAACAMAAAATAAAGCAGATGAGTCAGCCGATAGAACCGTTAGCAGATGAGTCRGCTAATMAATCCAAAATGYGGCCCTCATGCTTTTCTTCAACCATGATTCATGCTTTTCTTTCCATTTGATTCATGCTTYTTTCCAAGGATTTTGCCGTGAATCACGCGTRAACGGATTCCTCCTGCTATGAGACCTGCTATGAGACAGRTCAAAACGCTCTTACATCCSTACTGATGAGGATWATTTATCATTGGTTGTAACTTTTGACCATTCAACTTTGCTAATGGGAATATGGCTCTCGGTCGTATGTTCTCGGGCTTGCAATCATCATGAWTGGAMACAATACTCTACTAATAGAGTTTGYGTGAAAATGATTCATTACAAAGCCWGGAATATTTGAATTGATATCGGATCTATCCTAATTATCATTGAGTGTTGTTGTCAATATTTAACAATTCCATTAAAATAGAAGGTTAGACAATTCAAAGAACATCCATTTCCATCGACATCAAGGAAGATCTTGATTTATTCATGTGCATTATTCAAAATCGCATGTCCCTATCCACTCGGGTTGATTGTCCAGCATTGTATATTGGCAACTCAAATATTGGGGTGGGTATTTTAATGAATCTTATGTCATGGTTACCAATCATCCATGTGCTAGTGGAAGCCATTTTTTTTATATAATTTTTATAAATTATAACAAAATCATTTTAGAATAAACTCATTTTTTTTTGGAAAGTAGGGGACAACATGTAGAAATTGGTGGAATAACTTCTAACAACATGCCTATGAAAAGTGATTAATATGTGGTGGAAAGTGATAATGTGCTAACATCATAGTGAGTGATAGATATGGTACTAACTACATTTCAAGCATGTACTTACTCACATGGTTGCATGAACAATATCACATTTAATGACAATACATTTGGTTATTATGAAAATATAGTGGGTGGATGTGATGCTAGGATAGCATGGAGTGGAACTAGTGAAGTACAATGTCACATGAAAAATACACGCATTAAATATCCTAATATTCTTGAGCAACAATCACTAGTGCTTCTTTATAGATTCGTGCTTGTGACTAATGGTGGTGGTGTTGGTCAATACAAAGAAGGGGATGGCATTACTCGAGAGATTGAATACAATTGTCCATTGGCTTGGTATTCTCTCAAACTATGAGTACATAAACACACAGGTTTAATGGGTGGCAAGGATGGAGTTTGTTGACACATTGTTTTTATAAGAAAAGATGGGTGTCAAGTTTATCTTGGGGAAATAAAACCATAGATAGGAAGCTTGGGGATATCCTTCAAATTTTAATTTTGAAAGTTAATGGATGGGATTGCAATTCTTTAGGATCTTATCATTCATAATTTATAAATAATTTTGTTTTTCTCTACATGGAAGTAGGTATTTGAAAACATCATGTAGTGAAGAAGAAAATTGGAGGGCATCTATAATGTACAAATCTTAAATGGAAATGTGGGCGAAGTATCTTGATTCAGAGATATTCTTTTCGAATTTAAATTCATGCAAGTAAAAAGGTTATAATTGAGTTATATTTCCCTTTCTTAGCATAGTTTATTTTGTTGTTGAAGTAACCCACTCTCATGTTTTTGGATATATAGTGTAGATTGACATTCATCTACACAATCGAAATTAATATACATCATGAATGAAGAATGTTTCACTTCGAATTCTGTAATGTTGCTAAATTTTAAAGAAAACAATTGAGATTCATATTTTATTTATTTCTTTCAAATTTTGCATGGATTTTCTTTCAACCACCGAGAAAACTGAAATGTAAGTGTTTCTAGTATTTCTACTCTTTTGGTGCAAGAATGATCTAATATTTCCTTCCATCTATTTTTTCCATTATATTTGTTGGTATTATTCCCCTTGTGATATTGCTTTTTCCATATTTCTATGTTTTATTTTACATATTTGTTTATTTTCATTCCATTACAACTCAACTTTGGCTCTCTATCACATTGAATTTGCTTCTATTATTTTCCATTTCTTCCCACTATTTTATTATTTTTATTCTTTTTCTTGACTCTCCTTGCAATATTCTTTCTTTCATTAATTGTATTACTTCACTAAATTAAGAGCCACAAATCGTAAAACCTAGTTCTTCATGTGAGAAATAGACAATATTTGTTTTGACTACTAATGTAACTTAATTATCTATCGTTAAGAGTATCAAAACCAAAGGGATTAGTATTTTAAGCACTAAAATGTCATCATTATATTAATTATATTAAAAAATCATATTGCTTCATAGGTTGCTTGAAATTATCTATGTGTAGATCTATAGCAGTTGCAACTTTCCCTGTAGTGGATTAATATGGTAGGACGACATTAAGAAATTATGGTTAGTTTAGCAAAAACACTTTCTGGGTCATATTTTGTTAAATATTTTTTACCCTTAAAATTATAAATTAGATTATTAGAGAAAAATTTCGTTAAATCTAAATATTATTATTCTTGAAATTCCCTTTGGAGGATCCTCACTTGGAAGTGATGAAAATATTTAGATATCACCTTTGGTGTATTTTCCTAGTTGTTTTGAAGTCAAATTATTAGTAGTGTTGCCATTTTTTCTTCAAAAGAAAACCTTGTGAGGAAATGCCTTGATGCTCCTCACACTCATGGATGGTACCCAAAGAAAAATCATTATTGTTCATTATAATTCCTAACCTCATAGGGAACAAAGTGAGGAATCCAATAGAGGGTGATTCCAAACAATTGTTCATTAACATGCAAGAAAGCAATCATTTAGGAAATTCTTCTTGTCAAATTAGTGGCTAAATTCCTAATTGCACAAAACAAGATGGCTCATCATAGTCTCTTTATTGATGGCCGCCCTATCTCCTTGGGTGGCTTGAGTAATATCAAGGGATCTTAAGAAGTGTTGGCTTCGTCTTGGGGTGGTGGTATTTTTGAAATCACCAAGGGTAATACAAGGGAGTTTTTCATTGACTATACAACAAGGGATATATTCAATGCAACCATGTGACCAAATTAATGATTTTTATTTTTTTCAAACATTCCTTCCAACTCAATGCCTACATAGCTAGCCTAACCCATGCCATGTTTGTGTGACTATGCCTTGGACAAAGTTGAAAATTGATTCAATGGGAACTATTTCATTATGTAATTTAGGAGTTGTCATAGCTGATGAAGGTTCCTCTCATTTACTTCTATCTAATTTTTCAATGAAAATTTTGCAACCTCTATCACTTTACTAATCTTAGGAAAATCCAAAGCTACCTTTTTACATTTAAAAATTATATTAGCGTGGCAATTTCAAATTTTATATAAAATTTCTTTTTTATTAAATGCCATGCAACTTGGAAATTAACACTTCATGAGTTGTTTACCTTTCAAACTTGTACTTTTCGTTCTAATGAGGAGAAGGGTTTGCTCAATCGAAGTTACTTTCCCCTTCTAACAAGGAAAACATTAAGTTCTCAAGTGATTTTGGTATTCTAAAACGGGAATTAGGAATAACAACCCTAATACAGTCTAGTTGTCGATCCATTGCAAGGCACTTTTTAAAAGGAACCAACTATTTTTTTTAGTTATATGTGAATTTTCCAATTAATCTTATGCAATAAATAAATACATGTAGACAATTTAACATCAACCTCCGTGTTTCATTAGTATTGATAGATATCATTGTTTATTCATTTGAAACATCTTAAGCATGAGTGAGCTTAGAAATTTCTTTTTGATGTGGGTGATTTTTAAAAACAATATAACATAAGAATAAAATACACTACACTACTAGAAATAAAGTATACACTACTAGAAAGAAAGTGGGACAACACTCGTAAAAGCATTTGGAGGGTTCTAATTCCCACTTTCCAATTACTAATTATAATGTAAAAAATTATTTTTTTTGAAAATAAATATATAAATATATTCATGTTTATTGCAAAAATTACAAAATTGATAACGAATTTCCATTAAATAATAATTAAAAACCTTATAATAAACAGAAACAAATATAAAAATAAAAAATAAAATTGTTGAAATATACCCATCCTATATTATAAAATATAAGAAAAAAAAATTACACCAAAAAGTTATTTCCTTTTTGATAAAGCCAAAATTTTAACGTTATTAAATTTTAAAAAAAAACAATGATTTTTTCCTTTATAAGACATTATATTATAATTATGCATTGAAATATAACTCTAATTCCAACACCACATTTGTCATAAAAATAAATTGAAGTATACCTCTATTTTCGACATTACACTCGTCATAAAAGTATGTGCACTAATCATTAAAAAAAGTTTCCATAACATTTACCTTCACAACAACAAAACTGTTATCAGTTGTATTCCTCTATAATGCGTGTAGAATCTCCTAGGACTTGGATGGAGAAATTTCTAGTTTTGATCCTGTCATCACCATAACAATTATATATGAAATACGGGTTTCAGATTTAGCGGGGGACTAAAGCAATGTAGAGACACAATGCAATTTGGAGGACCGGGTTATATCTGGCGGAGAAAGGGAAAATATAGCGGAGGCACAAAAATGATGGGGCCCAAGAACCATAGATCTTGAAGTGGTCTAGACCAATGGCCCAAACACATATCGGGCATCCAAGTAACGCGAAGGATAATTTTCGAGGGCGGGCCGGGGAAAATTGATCTGGATTATTTTCGAAATGAAATGAGAGCGGAGATATAATAAAGAAATGTAGAGAGATATGGCAGATATTTAATAATATAACATAAATGTATCAAATATGCAACCATAAACACAGATATATAGTAATACACAATTTCTATTAATGAAAGAAATGCATAGAGACTGTAAAAATATAGACTGAAAGACTCGCTAGAATGGTGGCCGCTTATCTCTGAGAAGAGATGTGACAGCTACTCGCATTCGCAAGAAGATGATTACAATGAGGCTCTGAAGGCATTTTTACAATAAGAAGGAATTCCAAAATCCCTTGACATACAAAAACCTAACCCTAGGAGATGAAGTGCCAAAAGTCATGTGGGCCCCGTTTGGGTAAGCTAGTACGTCAACTTTCTGGGGTCGTAACTTTTGCATACAATCTTTGTTTTAGGTGTATGATAGCCCGATGGAAATTTACCGTCGAGGAGATTCATTTTGGGCACAATATTGAAGGAAATTTTACATTGCAAACTAGTTTTACCAAAAAACATCTTTTAGGGCCTCAAAATGGCCCCAAAAGTTAAAAACTGCTAAAAATAGTAAATTACCAAAATTGTCGGAAAACTATTTTCAGCCAGTTGGAAAATGTGGGTTGCCACCGATACCCACCTAGATCAATCCACCCTCCTTAGGAAGAAATGGTCTCCATTACGTTGAGTGCCCGGGGGAGAAGAAAAAATGTTTGTTGAATCTGAATTTGGTGAGTTGCTTGCCTTGCTGAAGACGTCATGTTGCTCAGTTTGTGGAATTCTGTCAAGGACGTGTTGAGGATGAGTTTGTTCAACAAGTTGAGATACACAAGAGGATGGTGTGTAGAAGGAATATTTTTTCTTTACTGCAACCTTGTCGACCTGCTTCTGTTAGATAGAAGGTGCTTGTGGCAAGGTTGTAGTGGTTGCAGTGTCCTTCTATTCCCCTTTTGAACAGATTGTGAAGAAGCTAAATTTTGCAGTATGAGATACTACCTTGTGGCACTTTTTTGGTGGAACAATAGTCAGAACTACCTCTCGTATTCTATAGAGATGACCCCCCAGAGAAACAATGAAATTGTAGGGTCGAGACTCATAAACAACATGGCACTTCCACATATATGGTTGGCCCAAGAGAACATCATAGACATCCAGTGGGGAAACATCACATAATACCTCATCCTTGAAGGGTTGGATGTCATATGAAAATCAACACTGCTGGTTGACACGAAGATCTCGTCCTTGGCAAAGCCACCCTATGTTGTATGGTTGCAGGTGTGGCATTGTCGACAATCCAAACTATTTGACGACCTCTACTGAGATGAGGCTCTTTTGGATTCAACTATCAACAGTAAAATGTAGTGGGGTCCCCTTCACCCACATTTGTGAATGAAAAAGGCACTCCCCCTCTTTAGGATCTGTTGGTTCTTCTAGTTGAATTGTTGTGGTCGCGACAATAGCAGTGGGGTCTACGTCGATGATGTGTCTTTTACTATTATTTTCAAAATCAGATTCTGAATCAAGGTTTGGCTCCTTGTCTTTGATATCGACCACTAATGATGTTTTTGAGAGACATTCAACAGTGTTGTGCTAGTGAATTTTGTCGAAATCGCATCATTTTTCAGTGTCCTTCTTTGTCTTCCTGCAACCCTTCTTTTCCTATGGCTTGGACTGGTTTTCAGGAGATTGTTTGCTAGGGCTGTCTTTGTCATACTTTTGTTATTGTGGATTTGCAGACCCAAAATACCGTTTGTTCAAGTGCTTATATTTCTTCTCGATTTTAAGAGGATATCGTTAAGCAACACTGATTTATGAGATCTCTAGAAAATCCATTTCAGTTTGGATGTATCTTTGTAGAGCCCCACGGTATTTCAGAACCAAATGTCATTCGGAGTCTTTGATAACTATATTGGTGTGCAAGGTATGGAAGGTATTGGTGAACTCCAGAACTTCTTGTCCCCTCTCTTGTCGCAGTGTGGTCCATCTCATGTACTGGTCCTCATAGTTTCCAACAGGGTATTACTGTTCCTTTACCGCATCCACAAAACAATCCCAAGTGGGCTCGACCCCATATATTCCAGAATCCTCTGTGGAACATTTCTCCAAGTAAGTTTCCCACCAATGTTTGACATGATGGAGAGCTTTAAGGAGTGCGGAGGTGATCTTTTCTTTGTCGAAAAAATTGTGAACAGAGAAATAACCTTCTAGCAAATTTAACCATTTGTCTAGGGCTTCTACATATATTTGTCCTTCAAATACAGGAATATAAAAATTAACTTGTACCTTGAAAGGAAAGGTTCTTCCAAACTGGCCACTTGATGAAGATGTGAATGTTTCTATCAATAGGCGTTGAAGGATGTGGGAAAAATTCTCCACCATTTCATCCCTCTCTCACATGAGATCTTGCTCAAGCAACAGACTGATAGGATCGTCTACTCCATCGTTTTTATTTTCTTTCGCCATTGAGGGTTTCTTGGGTGTGCAAGAGTGATTTTTCTCAAGAGAGACAAGATTGAGACCCGACATTCTATACTCGGAACTCATCGGGGACATGCACTGAAAAATGATCAAGAGAATCCTGCTCTGATACCACTGATCCAGATTATTTTCGGCAGGAAATGAGAGTGGAGATATAATAAATAAATGCAGAGAGATATCGCAGATATTCAATAACATAACATAAATTATCAGATATGCAACCATAAACACATATATACAGTAATACACGATTTCTATTAATGAAATAATTGTACAGAGACTATAAAAATATAGAGTGAATGACTCATTAGAATGGTGGTAGCTTATCTCTGAGAAGAGATTTGACAGCTACTCGCATTCGCAAGAAGATGATTACAATGAGGATCTGAAGGAATTTTTACAATAAGCAATAATTCCAAAATCCATCGACATACAAAAACCTAACCCTATGAGATGAAGCGCCAAAAGTCATGTGGGCCCCGTTTGGGTAAGTTAAAAATTAATCACATATAAAATATTAAATTAAAATATATTTTAAGTATATAAAATGATAAGAATCAATCTGAGAACAAATTTGTGCAGTTATTATGAAGCACAACTCAGATTAGAACCGAACCATCATCGCAAAGGCTTAATAAATTACAAAAAGGAATGATCATTGAAAGGAAAGGAATCTGGTTTCCAGGTCCTCTATCAAAGAGGGGTTCATGGGGATTTTGAGATCAAATAAAGGAAAATAATAATAAATGTGCCTAGAATTGAAGCCCCGTGATTATTGAGAGAGGGAACTAATCTCCATGTTGAACAACTCTAGTACATCCTCAATTTCCTGGATGTTCATTTTCTCGAAAGGTTGATCTAAATCCAGATGCCTCTAGTCTAGACCATCCTCGTCCTCTATCACAAATAGACATGACACACACATCTAACCACACACAGACTTAGAGACAAAACATCACAGAGATATATGTATCCTTCCTTTCAACAGATAGATGATTTCTCCCTTTTCCACCCTCTTTTGAAACATCTATTAGGAGATATGACCAATTTCCTCTCTCCCTTCAACAAATTACAACTTCCTTGAATCTCAACCTCTCTAAAGGAAAGATAAATGTAAAAGGCAGATGAGCCCAACAAAAGGGTAAATTCAAACACATATATAGTGTAAGTTCTAATCGAAGGATTAATCCAAAAAGAAGATGAGCCCAACAAAAGGGTAAATTCAAATATAGATAGAGTGTAAGTTCTAATAGAAGGATTAATCCAAAAAGAAAATGAGTTAGCTGGTAAATCCAAAACAGGGCTTTCATGCATTTTTTTTTTTGCAGTAGTCTAAATGTTCTATGAAATGATTATTTCTCAACAATATTTTCTCGACAAATTTATCCGAAATCTGGTGAGAAATTGTTATATACTCATATTTGAGTGATCATTTAAGTATTATCTGAGTTCCTCACAGGGTTTTCACCTTGTTGAATCCATTTATGTATTCATAAATGAATTTTAAACAACAAAAAATAGTGATTTCCAATAAATTTATATGGTTGGATTCCGACGAAAAAAACTATTTCGTAGAACAATTAGACAATGCCCTTTTCCTTATGATTTATGTTTTTTTATAATTTCTATTCATTCTTTTTTCCAACTGTTTAGCCTTGATTTTTCATGAGTCTATATTTTATTTTGTGTAGTACATGACATATTCAAAAGCAAGTGTTGATAAAATAGGATGATAAATGGACATGTCTGTGAAAAGAGACTTCCAATAGGTGCACAGTGTTTCAATGATATCTATTTTTTTGTTTTCTGCGACCTTTTTAATTCACCTCTTATTATATTGATTTCAATTGTTTACTTTTGTATGTGCTTTGTTTGCATGATCCAGTGGCGAGTTTACCTGAACCTTCTTTAGGGATAGTAATGCTCATTTGTAGTCTTGTGAAATGTTTTTGGATGAATGAGAATGAACTTTGATTATAGGGATTTGGTCTCCTACCATGAGAACTGTTTCACTCATCTACATGAGTGGATGAATGAGAACGAACTTTGATTACATGAATTTGGTCTGCTAGAATGGGCATTATTGCACTCATCTACATGAACACACATAAGGTATCTAGTAGTATCTTATTTTCATTTAAGTACTTTAACTCTCTGGAAATTCCCCTTATTGCATCATAAAATATTTTTCGTGAGATCTTCTCTCAACGTGTTTTTTAGATTCTAGTCTTTCAATGTTTCTTATGAAAACCAAAAATACTGCTGAGATTGAAAAGAAATGGTTTGAGGGGAATAACTCAATAGTTTCTTTTCATGGCAATGACTCTCTCTTTGTGAAAATGTGTAGAGAAGTTGGAATTGGGTTCTCAAATTATGTACAAGTTGAATGTGGAGATGTAGAAGTTAAACATTTTGATAGAATATGAGAAATAAACATGTCAACCCCAAATGTGAATTTACCTTAGGAAACGCACTTGAAAGGTCTACAATGTTATCTAAGGCTTGTAACTCTGTTTGTATTCCTCTATTGTGTGAAGTGATTTCAGGTTTCATGAAGGAAATAATGCACATTCTATCAAGCATGAATCGATATTAGCTCATGAGGATCTACAAACTGCATTGACAGCATACATCAATAGCTTGGGGAAACCCTAAAAATCCTATATAAGGATACCTTTCTCTTAACCATTGGGGGAAACAAAACAAGATGATGAAGCAAATCAATGTCTACAAGTACATGTGGATACCAAATAGATCATAGATTTGCATCAGAAGGATAACTCATTATCAAAGAGGTATGAAGAAGATGGAATTATCCCTTGTGAAGGCCTAAAGAGGTCTTCCATGAGGTTGTTATTCCAATAACATGATTGTCACCACCTTCACTAGCAAAGGTATGTGAAAATGAGTTGCTTCACATAATTTAAAACTTAAGAGGACCTAGGACTTTGACAACCTGATGTTATTTTTTAAGGTGGGTGTTCCATTGTTTACTTTTAGAATTATTTGTGGAAGTATGTGGAATATTTTAGTCTATTTTTTTCAGGAGTTATAAATGTGTTCAAAAGTTATAAATGCATTTTTTGAATAGGAGGTAACTTTTATTTTTGTAACTTTTATAAATGTACACAAATGTTGTATGAAACAACTTTTTCTCGTGGCTTCACATTGTTGAAACCCACCCGCGGATAGCTATGTTCTATCTTCTCCTTGAATTAATATCTAGATGTAAGTCCTTCTCCACCTATCTGATATATCCTTGAATCATAGTCCTTCGAGATCCAATCATATCTAAGAAAAAATCCTTCTCTGCTCTGATCAATGTGTGATCAATGTTTTAGTCTGGCTTCCTCCTTCACCCTTGCTTTGATTTTATAAGATTGAGTTACAATTTGTTTATAATATCCGAATTGATTAATGATTGACATTACTTCTCACCTCAATTGATATTACATGCTAGTCAATTTTAAAATTTTCCTTAAATAACTCAACTTACTAATAAAATCACTTTACTTTCATAATTTCTTTAATTTAAATGAAATTACCAAGATAAAAGGATTTGGACGACTTCCACATGCTAGACACTAAGCCTATGTGGAAATACATGTCTAATGCTACATGCATCAACACTCCCTCTTAGTAAGGAAGGTATTTTGCACCACCCCAAGTCTATCAGTAAAGAACACAAACTTCCTTTTCTCCAAGGGTTTGGTCAAAATATTTGCAACCTTCTCATCTATTGAAATAGACTGAAGCTTGACTACTCCCTTTTGGATCCTATCTGAGATGAAGTGGTATTTGATCTCAATATTCTTTTAACTATCATGGAATATTACATTCTCTAAGAGCTTGATACAACTATGATTATCGTACTATGTCACTGTAGGCTCCAACTCCTGATCAAATAAAATTGTAAGTAATTTGTGAATCCAAATGGATTCACAACTAGCCATACTTGTTTCCATATGCTCTACCTCTTCTAAAATGAGTGCTACAAAATTTTTCTTCTTGCCGAACCAAGTAATCATTGTTCATCCCAAGCTGAAGCAACACCTCAAGGTGCTCTTCCCGTATACCACACTCCGTACCCAATCTAAGTCTATATATCCCTACACATCCACTCCATATCCTCCAAGATACGTCAGTCCATACTCCATTGTACCTTTCAGGTACTTGAGAACATGTTTCACTACGATATAATACACTTTCCTTGGCTCCACCATGAATTGACCCAAGGTGTTCACAACAAAACAAATATCTGGGCCAGTGTTAACCAAATACACTAAGGACCCTATCAGTTGCCTATATATCATTGGATCCACCAACTTTGAATTTGAATTCACCACCTTATTCAAATTGGTAATCATAGGTGTGGCCATCCATTTACAGTCCTCTTTCCTAAATCTCCTCAATATATCTATTGCATACTTCCCTTTCCTAAGGAAGATCTCTCTTGATTCTTGCCATACCTCTAACCCCATGAAATAATGAATCAAGCCAATGTACTTCATCTCTAACTCACTAGATAAATCCTCTTTTCAATATATAATAACCTCCTTTGCACTTATGAGAAATAAATCATCTACATACAAACCCAAGAAGAGAGGTTCCTCTCCAACAAGTATGAAGTATAGGTTAGGATCTGCGTCACTCTTGGTAGAGCCCATAATCTATAAGTATCCATAAATCTTGGAATACCACACCTTGGTTTCTTTTTTGAGTCCATACAAGGATTTCTTATTCCTACACACATGAGAATCCGACCCATGTACCTCAAATCCCTTAGGTTCATGTATTTATACTTCCTCCTCAGTGATCCCATTGAGGAAAGTTGTTTTCATATCTATCTGACATATATTCCCCCTCATAACTGAAGTAATAGAAATAACAACTTGAATAGAAGAATACCCAATGAATGGAGAAAATGTCTCCTTGTAGTCCACTCCATATTTATAGGAGAACCCTTTAGCCATAAAACTCAACTTGAACTACTCGATGCTACCATATGCAACATGCTTGATCTTGTATAGTCACCTGGAATTCATAATTGACTTCCCCTCTAGTCTCTACACTATGTCCCAAACATCATTCCTCATAATATATGTGTAGTCCTCTACCATGGCATCCTGCAAAACCTATTGATATGTTTCTTCCTCAAAACTGGAAGGATCAACATCAATAATTCTACTCATAAGTGTCATATAGTTTGGAAGCTTCTTCGGAGGCCTACACTCTCTGATCTCATTCCTAGGAGCGTCACCAACATCCTTCAATGTTTGTAATAGCCACGTGGATCTCTTGAAAATACTAGAAGGGGATAACGCCTCCTCCCCACTTAAAGTATGAAATGTTGATTGTTACTCATCCTTGAGAGCCTACTACTCATCGTATTCTATCAGTGTTGATGAATCTTGGTATCTCCTAGATTCCAAGTCCTCCTCAAACTTAACATCTATGCTCACAGCTATGTTCCTTTGTATTGTAATGAAGATATTGTAAGACTTTGAGGTCTCACTATACCTCACAAATGTACCCTTATATCTTGAGGGCTCCAACTTCATCCTTTTCTCCACATGTACATGGATGTATTTGGACAACCAAAGATCCTCAAATGACCAATATCTAGATTATCTCTTGAGAATGCCTCCTCTTGAGTTGTGTTCCCCAATATCTTGTGTGAACTCATGTTCTGCACATATACTTCCATGTTACATTCCTCTACCCAAATAAAGATAGGAAACTCTTGGTCATGTATCATAGCCCTGGAAGAACCAACAATCGACTAATTCTTTCTCTCTGTGACCTCATTATGTTGAGGGTTTTATGAGACTATCAAGCCCCTCTTGATCCATGCCTCCTTGCAGAAATACTTCAAAGTCATTGGAGTTCTACTCTCCCCCATTATCCAACCTAGAGAACTTGATCATATTACCTGTATGGTTCTCTAACTAAGATTTAAACTCTCTGAACTGATTGAAGACCTCATCTTTGATATTCATAAAGACGATCCAGGTTTTCCTATAAAAATCATCAATAAGAACCACATAGTATGATGATCCCTATAATTATTCTACTGACATTGGACCACTCACATATGAATGGATAAGATCTAATATACCCTTGTACCTACTATTTCTTCTAGGAAAATCATCATTGGCATTGTTCCAAAGTTCACAACCTCTACACACTCCCCACTTCTCAATACTAAACTCTCAAAGACCTGTAAAAATCCCCCTCATAATTGGAAAATACCTATAGTGTAGGTGGCCCAAACTCTTGTTCCACAACTCACATAGGGTGTCACTATCATGTACCAAATCTTGAACAATATTTCCCTGCAACTTGTATAAAGTGACCTCTATAATCCAATAACAACTACACTATCTGGGATAAATTTCTCCAAAAGTATGAGTACATACCCTCTATGAAACGTAACAAAAAAACCCTTGTCCTCCATAGTTGATACTAAGAGGAAATTATTCTTCGAACTTGGTATGCAAAGAACATCATGGGCATATAACGAACCTCGTGAATCAAGTTGGAACGTAATTGTTCCCAAGTGCACAACCTCTGCACACTCCCCACTTCTCAATACTGAACTCTCAAAGACCTGTAAAAATCCCTCTCATAATTGGAAAATCCCTATAGTGTAGGTGGCCCAAAGTCTTGTTCCACAACTCACATAGGTTCTCATTGTTGTGTACCAAATCTTGAACAATCTTTCCCTGCAACTTGTATAAAGTGACCTCTCTAAATCCAATAACCATTGCACTATATGGCATATCTTTCTCCACAAGTATGAGTACATACCCTCTATGAAACATAACAAAAAACCCCTATCCTACATAGTTGATACTAAGAGGAAATTATTCTTGGAACTTGGTATGCAAAGAACATCATGGGCATATAATGAACGTCGTGAATCAAGTTGGAACATAATTGTTCCCTCTCCCTTCACTGCATAATTGGCATCATCACCAAGTTGCACATGAACATCCGAGTCACTCTTTTTCAAAGTGCTAAATAGATCTCATTCTTTTTTCATAGGATTATATGCACCATTGTCTAAGAACCAAGAAATCCTCATAGTTTTTCTGGTAGAAAGGAAAGAAACTAATGAGTAATCCTTCTCAAACTTTGTTCCAAAATCATCACACTGCATCTTTGCTAATGTTGTTTTATGCGTCTTTGCTAATGTTTTTTTCTGCATCTTTACCCTTCTTCTTCTCTAGACACTGATATGCATAATGTCCATTCTTATCACATGAGTGTTGGAGTTATTCACCAATATTGAGAGGGGGGTTGAATCAATATTGATAATTTTTTACCATTTTCAATCAAAACATTAACTTATCAACTTATATACAATTTATCACTTATGGTTGCATTTAGAATATCATGAATAATGTCATTCAACAATGAATAACATATATAACCACATGTACATAGTACACTAGAATTTAATGTGGAAACCCAAATGGTAGAAAACCACAACCTTTCTCTCTCTCTCCCTCTCTCTATCTTTGTAACCACCCCTTATTTCTCTCCCTCAAACCCTCTCTCTCTCTCTCGTTCACCCACTCTATACCTCTCCCTCCCCCCCACTCTCTCTCCCTATCTCTCTCTTGCCAACCCCCCCCCCTCTCTCTCTGCTTATCTCTCTCTCACTCTCTATCTCTCCCTCACCCTCTTCAACTATCTCTCTTTCTCCCCCTCCCCCCTCCCTTTCTCTCTCACTGACCCTTCTCTCTCTCTCTCTCTCTCTCT
>SNQJ01S0028737.1:112472-122930 GCA_010110895.2 Picea sitchensis
GGGATAATTCCATCTTCTTCATAGCTCTATGATAATGAGTTATCCTTCTGATGCAAATCTATGATCTATTTGGTATCCACATGTACTTGTAGACATTGATTTGCTTCATCATCTTGTTTTGTTTCCCCCAACGGTTAAGAGAATGGTATCCTTATATGGAATTTTTAGGGTTTCCCCAAGCTATTGATGTATGTTTTTAGCGGAATTTGTAGATCCTCATGATCTGATATCGATTCAAGCTCCAAATCAGAGTTCATTTTATTATTTTTTGATAGAATGTGCATTATTTCCTTCATGAATCCTGAAATCACTTCACACAACAGAGTACTACAAAAAAAGTTACAAGCCTTAGATAACATAGTAGACGTTTCAAATGCATTTCCTAAGGTAAATTCATATTTGGGGTTGACATGTTTATTTCTCATATTCTATCAAAATGTTTAACTTCTACATCTCCACATTCAACTTGTACATAATTTGAGAACCCAATCCCAAATTCTCTACACATTTTCACAAAGCAGGAGTCGTTTCCATGACAAGAACCTATTGATTTATTCCCCTCAAACCATTTATTTTAAATCTCAACACTATTTTTGGTTTTCATAAGAAGAATTGAAAGACTAGAGTCTAAAAAACATGTCGAGAGAAGATCTCATGCCAAAGATTTTATGGTGCAGTAAGGGGAATTTCCAGAGAGTTACAGTACTTAAATGCAAATAAGATACTACTAGATACATTGTGTGTTCTCATGTAGATGAGTGCAATAGTGTTGATTCTAGCAGACCAAATTCCTGTAATCAAAGTTCATTCTCATTCATCCACTCATCTAGATGAGTGAAACAGTTCTCATGGTAGGAGACCAAATCCCTGTAATCAATGTTCGTTCTCATTTATCCACAAACATTTCACAAGACTACAAATGAGCATTACTAAACCTAAAGAAGCTTCAGGTAAACTCATCGTTGGATCATGCAAACAGAGAACATACAAAAGTAAACAATTGAAATCAATATAATAAGAGGTGAATTAAAAAGGTAGCAGGAAACAAAAAAATAGATATCATTGAAACATTGTGCACCTGTTGGAAGTCTCTTTTCACAGACATGTCCATTTATCATCCTATTTTATCAACACTTGCTTTTGAATATCTCATGTAGTACACAAAATAAAATACAAACTCATGACAAATCAAGGCTAAACACTTAGAAAAAAGCATGAATAGAAATCATAAAAAAACATAAATCATAAAGAAAATGGCATTTTCTAATTGTTCTACGAAATGGTTTTTTTCGTCGGAATCCAACCATATAAATTTATTGGAAATCACTATTTTTTGTTGTTTAAAATTCATTTATGAATACATAAATGGATTCAACATCATGAAAACCCTGGGAGGAACTCAGATTGTACATAAATAATCACTCAAATATGACTATATAACAATTTCTCACCAGATTTCAGATAAACTTGTCGAGAAATAATCATTTGGTATAACATTTAGACTACTACAAAAAAAAATGCATGGAAGCCTTGTTTTGGATTTACCAGCTAACTCATTTTCTTTTTAGATTAATCCTTCTATTAGAACTTACACTCTATCTGTGTTTGAATTTACCCTTTTGTTTGGCTCATCTACTTTTTGGATTAATCCTTCGATTAGAACTTACACTCTATCTGTGTTTGAATTTACCCTTGTGTTGGACTCATCTTCTTTTTACATTTATATTTCCTTTAGAGAGGTTGAGATTCGAGGAAGTTGTAATTCGTTTAAGGGAGAGAGGAAATTTGTCATATCTCCTAAGGGATCTTTTAAGAGAGGGTGGAAAAGGGAGAAATCATCTATCCGTTGAAAGGAAGGATACATATATCTCTATTCTGAAATAATTTAAGAATTTATAAGTTGGTGGATCCAATGATATATAGACAACCAATAGGTTCCTTAATGTATTTGGTCTACACTCGCCCATATATTTTTTTTTTTGTGAACACCTTGACTCAATTCATGATGGAGCCGAGGAAAGTGTATTAGATCATAGTGAAACATCTTCTCAAGTACCTGAAAGGTACAATGGAGTATGGATTGACATATCTTGGAGGATATGGAGTGGATGTGTAGGGATATACAGACTGAGATTGGGTAGGGAGTGCAGTATATAGGAAGAGCACCTTGAGGTGTTGCTTCAACTTGCAATGAACAGTGATTACTTGGTTCGGCAAGAAGAAAACTTTTGTAGCACTAATTTCAGCAGAGGTAGAGTATATGGAAGTAAGTATGGTTAGTTGTGAATCCATTTGGATTCACAAATTACTTATAGTTTTATTTGATCAAGTGTTGGATCCTACAGTGATATACTGTGATAATCATAGTTCTATCAAGCTCTCAGAGAATGTAGTATTCCATGACAGTTCCAAGAATATTTAGATCAAATACCACTTCATCTGAGATAGGATCCGAAAGGGAGTAATCAAGATTCAGTCTATTTCCATAGATGAGATGGTTGCAGATATTTTGACCAAACCCTTGGAGAAAAGGAAATTTGTGTTCTTTAGGGATAGACTTGGGGTGGTGCAAAATACCTTCCTTACTAAGAGGGAGCATTCATGCATGTAGCATCGGACATGTATTTCCACATAGGCTTGGTGTCTAGCGTGTGGAAGTCGTCCAAATCCTTTTATCTTGGTAACTTTATTTAAATTAAAGGAATTATGAAAGTAAAGTGATTTTATTAGTAAGTTGAGTTATTTAAGGAAATTTTTAAAATTGATTAGCATGTAATATCAAGTGAGGTGAGAAGTAATGTCGATCCTTAATCACTTCGGATATTAGAAACAAATTATAACTCAATCTTAGAAAAGCAAGGCAAGGGTGAAGGAGGAAGCCAGACTAAAACATTGATCACACATTGATCAGAGAAGAGAAGGATTTTTTCTTAGATATGATTAGATCTCGAAGGACTATGATTCAAGGATATATCAGATAGGTGGAGAAGGACTTACATCTAGGTATCAGGTCAAGGAGAAGATAGAACATAGGTATCAGTGGGTGGGTTTCAACAATGTGAAGCCACGAGAAAAAATTGTGTCATAAAATATTTGTGTACATTTATAAAAGTTACAAAAACAAAAGATACCTCCTATTCAAAAAACACATTTATAACTTTTGAACACATTCATAATTCCTGAAAAGAATAAAATAAAAGATTCCACATAATTCCAGAAATAATTCTAAAAGAAAACAATGGAACACGCACCTTAAAAAATAACATCAGGTTGTCAAAGTCCTAGCTCCTCTTAAGTTTTAAATTATGTGAAGCAATTCATTTTCACATACCTTTGTTAGTGAAGGCACTAAAAATTGTCTTACTGGCATAAAAACCTCATGGAAGACCTCTTCAGGCCTTCACAGGGGATAATTCCATCTTCTTCATAGCTCTATGATAATGAGTTATCCTTCTGATGCAAATCTATGATCTATTTGGTATCCACATGTACTTGTAGACATTGATTTTCTTCATCATCTTGTTTTGTTTCCCCCAATGGTTAAGATAATGGTATACTTATATGGGATTTTTAGGGTTTCCCCAAGCTATTGATGTATGTTGTTAATGGACTTTGTAGATCCTCATGAGCTAATATCGATTCAAGCTCCAAATCAGAGTTCATTTTCTTATTTTTTGATAGAATGTGCATTATGTCCTTCATGAATCCTGAAATCACTTCACACAACAGAGTACTACAAACAAAGTTACAAGCCTTAGATAACATTGCATACGTTTCTAGTGCATTTCCTAAGGTAAATTCATATTTGGGGTTGACATGTTTATTTCTCATATTCTATCAAAATGTTTAACTTCTACATCTCCACATTCAACTTGTACATAATTTGAGAACCCAATTCCAACTTCTCTACACATTTTCACAAAGCGAGAGTCGTTTCCATGACAAAAACCTATTGATTTATTCCCCTCAAACCATTTCTTTTCAATATCAACACTATTTTTGGTTTTCATAAGAAGCATTGAAAGACTAGAGTCTAAAAAACACGTCGAGAGAAGATCTCATGACAAAGATTTTATGCTGCGGTAAGGGGAATTTCCAGAGAGTTATAGTACTTAAATGCAAATAAGATACTACTAGATACATTCTGTGTGCTCATGTAGATGAGTGCAATAGTGCTCATTCTAGCAAACCAAATTCCTGTAATCAAAGTTCGTTCTCATTCATCCACTCATCTAGATGAGTGAAACAGTTCTCATGGTAGGATACCATATCCCTATAATCAATGTTCGTTCTCATTCATCCACAAACATTTCACAAGACTACAAATGATCATTACTATCCCTAAAGAAGCTTCAGGTAAACTCGTCGCTGGATCATGCAAACAGAGCACATACAAAAGTAAACAATTGAAATCAATATAATAAGAGGTGAATTAAAAAGGTAGTAGAAAACAAAAAAATAGATATCATTGAAACACTGTGCACCTGTTGGAAGTCTCTTTTCACAGACATGTCCATTTATCATCCTATTTTATCAACACTTGATTTTGAATATCTCATGTAGTACACAAAATAAAATACAAACTCACGACAATTCAAGGCTAAACACTTGGAAAAAAGCAAGAATAGAAATCATAAAAAAACATAAATCATAAAGAAAATTGCATTTTCTAATTGTTCTACGAAATGGTTTTTTTCATCAAAATCCAACCATATAAATTTATTGGAAATCACTATTTTTTGTTGTTTAAAATTCATTTATGAATACATAAATGGATTCAGCATGGTGAAAACCCCATGAGGAACTCACATTATACATAAATAATTACTCAAATATGAGTATATAACAATTTCTCACCAGATTTCGGATAAATTTGTCGGGAAAATATTGTCGAGAAATAATCATTTCGTAGAACAATTAGACTACTGCAAAAAAAAATGCATGGAAGCCTTGTTTTGGATTTACCAGCTAACTCATTTGCATTTTGGATTAATCCTTCTATTAGAACTTACACTCTATCTGTGTTTGAATTTACCCTTTTGTTGGCTCATCTGCTTTTTGGATTAATCCTTCGATTAGAACTTACACTCTATTTGTGTTTGAATTTACCCTTTTGTTGGAATCATCTTCTTTTTGCATTTATATTTCCTTTAGAGAGGTTGGGATTCGAGGAAGTTGTAATTCATTCAAGGGAGAGAGGAAATTTGTCATATCTCCCAAGGGATATTTTTAGAGAGGGTGGAAAAGGGAGAAATCATCTATCCATTGAAAGGAAGGATACATATATCTCTATTATGAAATAATTTAAGCATTTATGTCCTCCTTCCTCCTCTATCCATGGTATGACGTGCCTCTGTGATTGGGTGTCTTAGTCTCTTTGGGGTTTTGTCTCTAAGTCTTTGTGTGGTTCGATGTGTGTGTCATGTCTATTTGTGATAGAGGAGGAGGATGGTCTAGACTGGGGGCATCTAGATTTAGATCAACCTTTCGAGAAAATGAACATCCAGGAAATCGAGGATGTACTAGAGCTGTTCAACATGGAGATTAGTGCCCTCTCTCAATAATCACAGGGCTTCAATTCCAGGTACATTTTTTATTATTTCCCTTTCTTTGATCTCAAAATCCCCAAGAACCCCAATTTTATAGAACACCTGGAAACCAGATTCCTTTCCTTTCAACGATCATTCCTTTCTGTAATTTATTTAGCCCTTGTGATGAGGGTTCAGTTCTAATCTGAGTTGTGCTTCATAATAACTGCACAAATTTGTTCTCAGATTGATTCTTTTCGTTTTATATACTTAAAATATATTTTAATTTAATATTTTATATGTGATTAATTTCTATAAGTTTTTCTCATACCTATTGTTTTAAATATTTTAGAGTAATAAATACATCTAAAGTAATAGGAGATTCTACACGCATTACATAGGAATACAATTGGTAACAGTTTTGTTGTTGTGAAGGTAAATGTTATGATTTTTTTTTATTTTTTTTTTTTAAAGATTAGTGCCCATATTTTTATGATGAGTGTAATGTTTGAAGTAGAGGTATCTTTCAATTTATTTTTATGACAAATTTGGTGTTAGAACTAGAGTTATATTTCAATGTATCATTATAATATAATGTGTTATAAAGGAAAAAAATCATTGTTGTTTATTTAAATTTAATAATGTTAAAATTGGGATTTCATCAAAAAGGTAATATTTGTTTGGTGTAATTTGTTTTTCTTATATATTATAATATAGGATGGAGATATTTCATGAGTTATATATATATATATATATATATATATATATATATATTTGTTTATGTTTATTATAAGGTTTTTAATTATTATTTAATGAAAATTAGTTATCAATTTTGTAATTTTTACAATAAACATGAATATATTTATATATTTATTTAAAAAAAAAAATTACATTGTAATTAGTAATAAAATTGGTTATATTTTTGAAATGTGGGAATTAGATCCCTCCAAATGCTTGTATGGGTGGTGTCCCATTTTCTTTCCAGTAGTGTATTGTGTTTTATTCTTATGTTATATTATTTTTAAAACTCACCCACATCAAAATATAATGTCTAAGCTCATTAATGCTTAAGATGTTTCAAATGAAAAAACAATTATATCTATCAATATTAACGAAACATGGAGGCTAAGGTTAAATTTTGTACATGTATTTATTTATTGCATAAGATCAATTTGAAAATTCACATAGAACTAAAAAAAAAATCGTTGGTCCCTTTTAAAAAGGGCCTTGGAATCGATTAGGGTTGTTATTCCTAATTCCGATTTTAGAATACGAAAATCACTTGAGCACTTAATTTTTCCTTGTTAGAAGGGGAAAGTGACTTCGATCGAGCAAACACTTTCCCTCATTAGAAGGAAAAGTACAAGTTCAAAACATAAACAACTCATGAAGTGTGAATTTCCAAGTTGCATGGCATTTAATAAAAAGGAAATTTTATATAAAATTTGAAATTGCCACACTAACACAATTTTTAAATGTAAAAAGGTAGCTTTAGATTTTCCTAAGATTAGCAAATTGATAGAGGTTGCAAATTTTTCATTGAAAAATTAGACACAAGTAAATGAGAGGCAACTTCATCAACTATGACAACTCCTAAATTACACAATGAAATAGTTCCCATTGAATCAATTTTCAACTTTGTCCAAAGAATAGTCACAACAACAAGTCATGGGTTAGGCTAGCTATGTAAGCATTGAGTTGGAAGGAATGTTTGACAAAAATAATAATCATTAACAAAGTTGTTCTCATGGTTGCATTGAATATATCCCTTGTTGCATAGTCAATGAAAAACTCCCTTGCATTACCTTTGGTGATTTCAAAAATACCACCACCCGAAGTGGAAGCCAACAATTCTTAAGATCTTAATATCTCTTGATATTATTCAAGCCACCCAAGGATATAGGGTGGCCATCAAGGAAGAGACTGTGATGAGCCATCTTGTTTTGTGCAATTATAAATTTAGGTAGTAATTTGACAAGAAAACTTTCCTAAATGATTGATTTCTTGCATGTTAATGAATGGTTGTTTGGACTCACCCTCTATTGCATGCCTCACTTTGTTCCCTATAAGGATAGGAATTATAATTAAAAGTAATGATTTTTCCTTGGGTACCATCTATGAGTGTGAGGAGAATCGAGGCATCTCCCAAGATGGTTTTCTTTTGAATAAAAAATGTCAACACTACTAATAATTTGACTTCAAAACAACTAGGAAAATACACCAAATGTGATATCTAAATATTTTCAACACTTCCATGTGAGGATCCTCCAAAGGGAATTTCAAGAATAATAATATTTATATTTAAAAAAAAATCTCTCTAATAATCTAATTTATAATTTTAAGGGTAAAAAAGATTTAACAAAATGTGACCAAGAAAGTGTTTTCTCTAAATTGACCATAATTTCTTAATGTCTTCCTACCATATTAATCCACTGCAAGGAAATTTGCAACTGCTACAAATCTGCACCTAGATAGTTTCAAGCAGCCTAGGAAGCAATATGATTTTTTAGTATAATTAATACAATGATGACATTTTAGTGCATAAAATACTAATCCCTTGGGTTTCGATACTCTTAACGATAGATAATGAAGTTGCATTAGTATTCAAAACAAACCTTGTCTATTTCTCATTTGAAGAACTTGGTCTTACGATTTGCGGCTCCTAATTTAGTGGAGTAATACAATTAAGGAAAGAAAGAATATTGAAAGGAGAGTCAAGAAAAAGAATAAAAATAATAAAATAGTGGGGAGAAATGGAAAAGAATAGAAGCAAATTCATTTTGATAGAGTGCCAAAGGAGAGTTGTAATGGAATGAAAATAAACAAATATGTAAAAGAAAACATAGAAATATGGAAAAATTCAACATCAGAAAGAATTGTAATCCCATCCACTAACTTTCAGATTTAAAATTTGAAGGATATCCCCAAGCTTCATATCTATGGTTTTCTTTCCCGAAGATAAACTTGACACCGATCTTTTCTGATAAAAAAAAAGTGTCAACAAACTCCATCCTTTCCACCCATTAAACCTTTGTGTTCATATACTTGTAGTTTGAGAGAATACCAAGCCAATGGACAATTGTATTCAATCTCTTGAGTAATACCATCCCCTTCTTTGTATTGACCATCACCACCACTATTAGTCATAAACACAAATCTATAAAGAAGCACTAGTGATTGTTGCTCAAGAATATTAGAATATTTAATGCATGTATTTTTCATGTGACATTGTACTTCACTAGTTCCACTTCATGCTATCCTAGCATCACATCCACCCACTATATTTTTATAATAACTAAATGTATTGTCATTAAATGTGATATTGTTCATGCAACCATGTGAGTAAGCACATGCATGAAATGCAGTTAGTACCATATCTTTCACTCACTAAGATGTTAGCACATTACCACTTTCCACCACATATTTATCACTTGCCATAGGCATGCTGTTACCATATCTTTCACTCACTAAGATGTTAGCACATTACCACTTTCCACCACATATTTATCACTTGCCATAGGCATGCTGTTCGGAGTTATTCCACCAATTTCTACATGTTGTCCCCTACTTTCCAAAAAAAAATGAATTTTTGATCCTAAAATGATTTTATTATAATTTATAAAAATTATATCAAGGAAATAACTTCCACTAGCACATGAATGATTGGTCATCATGACATAAGAGTCTTTCAAATACCCACCCCAATATTTGAGTTGCCAATATACAATGCTTGACAATCAACCCAAGTAGATAGTTACATGCGATTTTGAATAATACACATAAATAAATTAAGATCTTCCTTGATGTCGGTGGAAATGGATGTTGTTTGCATTGTCCAACCTTCGATTTTACAATCCCCATATTGCAATTGTTAAATATTGACAACAACACTACATCAAAAAAACTTGGCAACCGACTCAATGGTAATTAGGATAGATCCAATATCAATTCAAATATTTCAGGCTTTTTCATGAATGATTTGCACACAAACTCTATTAGTAGAGTATTGTTTCCATTCATGATGATTGCAAGCCCGAGAGCATACGAATCATTGAGCTGGCACATAGCAGGAGGAATCCGTTCACGCGTGATTCACGGCAAAATCATTGGAAAAACGCATGAATCAAACGGAAAGAAAAGCATGAATCGTGGTTGAAGAATAGCATGAGGGCAACAAATTTTGGATTTATTAGCTGACTCATATGCTAACGGTTCTATCTGCCGACTCATCTGCCTTTTGTGTTTATCCTTCCGTTACAGAGGCAACAAATTTGTCTCATCTGCAGGATTCCGTGTAGAAGAGTGGCAAAGGCAGAAAATCGTTTATGCGTTGGAAGGAAGGATAAATCTCAAATCTCATTCAATTTCAACATTTCCGTCATGTTTCCTTCTCTATCTATGCTCTGGTGCGTCTCTGTGATTGGGCTTCTCTGTGTTCGGTTGAATATGAATCACAGTGTGTTCCGTTGAGAGGTCTTTTGTCTCTGGAAGAAGGAATGAGGATATGATGTGTGGCAAGGTATTTGAAGGCACTAGAGTAGCTTTGGTGTGCGATAGAGCTAACCCTGAGATGGGTTCTGTTAACGGAGGATTCGGGGGTGAAGATGGAGGTGGGTCTGCATCAGATTCCAATAACACAGATGCTTAATATCAGAAAATGCTGCAGGCAGATTCCGGCAACCCATTTCTGTTAACGAATTATGCGAGGTTCCTACAGGAGGTGAGTATTGAGGAATCTGAGCTTTGTTTTAATTTTCTGGGATACTGTTACATAACTAATCATATGGCCTTGTTGACTGCATATCATCCATAGTCTTATCTGATATATAAAGACACTATTTATAAAATATATATTCTTGCATAAAAGTTCTCAATACTGTTGGTTTTATGTCTGTGTAGATCCACCATGATTCAGAAAAAACTGAGGAAT
>SNQJ01S0028738.1:0-24133 GCA_010110895.2 Picea sitchensis
CCAAAATTCCAAGAGATAGATGATGATGAAGAAGATGGAGATGACCAGGAAAAAGGAAATGGTATAGGAGAAACAACCTAATATACAACACCACGCCTAGATAGGAAGTGGAAAGAATCAGAAACAGGGAGATCCATACCACAATGGACAAAGTGCAAAGCCAACAAGGATGTAGCTATCCAAGCTTTGACAGAGGAAGATTTGGAGAATATAGGAGATCAAGTGAAGGAAGTAATAAACAACACATTTCAACATGTGATACAATAGCAGGAAGATATGCACAAACAAATGCAGGAGCAGATGGATGAGTTGCGGCACATGCTATAAGTATCAAGCATCACGCTAGGGAGACAAATAGAAGACCAATTGACAACAAGTGCTACAAATACTGGGGAGGTAGGGAAAAAAATCTCCTAGTTGTTAGTAGTAGCAGGTGAATGATGATTAATCAAGCTAACAATAGGGGCAATAGAATTCCCCAACACAGAGATGTAGGAATAGGCAAGGGAACTAGGTCACATTGACTTAGTGTTATATCACTTGCCAACATATGTATTACAAGAATTGCAGCTGAGCATGACACAAGAGATGAATTTACGCACCGAAAAGACATCGAATGAGTTGGTTAAGGTTAAAAATGAGAATGTAACCTTGGATATGGAATTCATCAAGGTCAAGTAGGAGCGCTATGAGGCCATGCAGAAGGTGGAAATGATGAAGCAAGTCTTCAAGAAGGTTTACCAATAACTCCCATAGGCCCGGGTTGAGACTGAGGCCCTGGTTGATCATATAGGATGGTACATGACGATTTAGTGATAGGAAGTAGTATGCATGGGTATTCATTGGAACTCAGTAGTGTACAATGGAGTTGTGGGGTTTTTCCTCCAGGGAGACCTCCTGACAGAGTTTTCGAGCACACCATTGAGTTGAGGTTTCCTAGGATCAATGAGTGGATGGGTGAGCCTTAGGGGGAAACATATCCCTTGATGATATACCTTCATTTTGGATATCATTAGACAAGGTTCAGGGAGCAGGATAGGAACAAGTATGCTTCCAGACTTCATTATGATCGGTTGGTCATGCCCTTGGATTTGACCAACACACTAGTCAATTTCCAGTCTTGCAGACACTGGCATCCATTGTTGTTATTTGATTCCCTCCTTATATACAAAAAGACACAAGAGGATGCGACAGGTGGCACTATGGTCATCACAAAGGTATTTCACTCGAACCATCTGATTAGTGCACATAGTGCACATGAGGAAATAAAAACTCTATTGGAGTGCTCCCCAAAGATTTCAGAAGGAATTGGCAGTGGTGGAATTCCAATTTGGTGGTGGTGGGATCCTGGCATTCATCAGAGTGATAGACTGCTTTAGGTGATGAGGATGATCGACATGGTCATGCTAGTGATTGGTCAACGTGATTGTGGGGATGTTGCGAGAGGAGTTGTTGAGCCTTTTTCTATATATCGAGGTAGGTTTTTCCTCACGGTACCCATGATCGAGGTTATCCGTGAGTCGATAGACCTTGACTTCATTGTGATGATTTGGTGAGACATGATCCAAGATAGTGATTTAAGTCCTTTTAGGGATTTCATCTTGGGGGTTCAGGAGAGTAGATAAAAGTATGAGCATGATGATCAAACAACCACGATCAGAGGGATGTAGTGACAACATGATGGTTCCTCTTGAAGACTAGTTTGAGATTCAGGGACTGTAGTGTTTGATATCTCGGTAGCCGATGCAGATGAGATGGATAGTTTTCCATTTTTGGAATTTACTCTTGAGATGCTTTAGGATGGATGCTTGGAGGAGTGGTATTTTGATGAGTTGACCGAGTTGGCACAACTTATGATTTCCTGGCCTATCAGAGGAAGTCATGGGAACTCTTGTGTTATCACCTTTCATATCAATGCTACGAGCAAAGAGTGTTTCACATCATCCAGGCAGGACCAAGAGAGGAGGGGATTTGCAGATGATGTAGGGGGAGATATGGGGGAGTGTACAAATTGGAAATGGAGTAGGTCAAATCACATTCATCCCATGAGATTGATGTCGTCTTTTGCTGCATCTGGGTAAGAGCATGAAATCATATTGACATATTGCATCATAGGTATATTGAGAGTACAATGGGCATATAGTATGTATGCAATGATTGACCAGTTCATGCACTTCCCGGTGATTTATTCAGAGTATTGGGAAACCCAGATGACAAAGTTATCTAGTGGAGAGATGTTCAGAGTCCATGATCAGCCCAGAGTCAATACCAGTGGACGGGACAAACTTCCTATTCCGATGTTCGAGATCGGGTCTGGCAGTGGATTTTCAAGTCGTGACTCTACTTGGATGCCTATGCAAACTACTATTCATGGTGATAGGTTCATCCTTTATAGGTGTTCGAATAAAAGAGATGTGTTTGTTTTTTCATAAACAATATAGAAATATTGTCACCCAACCATAGGCACGCAACCACCCTCGATAAACTTTAACCTTGATAGACAAAATAATTCTGGAAGTCGATATTAAAACCAATAGCCAACCAAGGTAGTGTATCTCTCTCTAAGGGTAGCATACCAAATCGAAATTCCTGACCATAACCAAATCAGAAAGTCCAAACCATAACCAAAGACCAAATTCCTAGTTGCAGTAGCTACAACTGCACTCCCTATCCAAAATTGTGCACTACTAGTCTTTATGCAGTTGCGAGAGTGTGAATGACAAATGAGCTCTAGCGCCCTCTTATTTATAGTGCTCTTTTTCACATGTCCAGGCTGACTTCTTCTTTTAGAGCTTAACACTTAAAATATTAATTCTTTTATTGAGCCAACATGTCTTTGAGGGTTTCTACACTTCTGTTTAGGTATTATCTTGCTTCCCAGAATATTCTAGTCTTGTCAAAGGTTACACATAGAGGTTAATACCTCCCGCAAGTACCATAACATCAACACTCCCTCCTATCTATGGAGGTATTAAAGGCAATGGTCTTGAACAAAAACATAGCATTCAACATGTAGCATCATCATTATAACCACACATGCTATCTCACGATCATGTAGATTAACTCACGAGCAACATCATCACCATCGATATCATATGATAGCATCAACTGCATCATCTCTCGAAGCCATACTCCATCTGAGTAATCGAGCATGACTCTGAATAAGTCACTCACTCCACAGAGTGATGCAAGAACCATTCTTCTAATCCAAACATATTTCCTAGAAGAATAATTGTTCCAATAGATGTTGGAAACCACACCATGGGATACAAGGATTTTTCTTCTAATCTGGACATACATCCTAGAAGAATGACTGTCTTGGACCATTTTCCCTTCGGCCACTACTATGAACTCAAGGAAAATGTCTTCCCTATACCAATATCTCCACTTTGGTCACTACTGTGAACTCAGGGAGATAAACCATTCTTCTAATCCATACATACATCCTAGAAGAGTACCATCGTGTCCCTTAAGTACGTAAACTTTTCATCTTGGACATAGGATTTTCCAAAATATCTATTATCTGCTCATCTGTGAAGATATACTGGAGAATCACTTCTCCCCTTTGGACTCTATCATGGAGAAAATAATACTTGATCTCAATGTGATTCGACCTATGATGGAACACCGGGTTCTCTGAAAGCTTCACACATCTTTGATTGTCACAATATATCACGGTCGAATCCAACACCTGATCAAACAGTCCGGAAACCATCTTACGGAGCCACACTACTTTTGTACAAGCATCACAAGCTGCAAAATACTCTACTTCTATAGTGTTGAGTGCAACAGACTTCTGTTTCCTGCTAGCCCATGGCATCGTGGAAAAGATCAAACTGAAATATATCCAAGTAGCACCTCCTCTTTTATATGCACTCCCTGCCCAATCTGAATCGATAAATCCATGCAGCTATATATCACAACTTAAACATCCCACAAAGAAAATATATGGCTGAGTATTCTCCTAGTACATTAGCGATCCAATCAATTTTCGATACAAAGACAAGTCTAATGGATCATATTCTCTCAACTTCTTCAAATCTGTCATCATGGGAGTTTGCCATGGATTTGAAATCCATCATCCCGGACTTATGAATAACCATTTCAATATACTTCCTATGTCATAGGAAGCTTTCACCATGCTTCTGCAATACATGAGAGGATTTGCACCAAGTTTGCTTGAATCCATACAAGGTCTTCTTCCATCTGCATACAAGGGTCTCTTTCTGGTATACCTCAAAATCTTGAGGTTTCTCTACATACGCTTCTTCTCCAATTACTCTGTTGAGAAGAACAGTCTTTACATTCATCTGAAGTAAACTCCAACCCATGGATACCGCAGGAGATATAATGGCTCAGGTAGAGGTATGCCTGGTTACTAGAGCAAGTTGTCATCATAGTCTTCTCCCTCCTTCTGGGAGAACCCTCTAGACTTGAGTCTTCCCTTGTATCTATCACTGCTTAAGTATTTTTCACAATTTCTCACATGCATTTTTCTTCATCACAAATTCATTCCATTCCTTCTGCTTGACTGCTTCTAGTGGGTTCAAACTTGGTTCAATTGGTTGTTCTAAATTTTCTTTCTTTCTTGGAATCTTCATGTTCTTCCTCATGTTTCTCTTCAATGTTGGAGTCCATGGAATCTTCTATAGATTACATGCCCTTCTTTCCTGAAGGCTCCAAATTTTTCATTCCACCATAGGAACATAAATGTAGATGGACAACCAAGGATATTCAAGGCTTCTTTTCGAAGAAGACTTATTCTAGAGTCAAACTAAACACATGCTTCTTATCATGATTACTACATCCAATGAAGAACATGGATAGATACTTCATAGTCTTTATTGATTCTTCTTCAATGGATCATATCATTGGGGATTAGATCCCTCCTAATCCCAACTTCGTGCCTGAATGAACAATATGCATGCTCTTCTTTTGTAATTCTATGATCAACTCCCTCCATCTAAGAGAGTCCATACTTCCATCTATTGCATCTCTCTTTGCTTTCTGTAAAGTGTCACAAGCTTGTTCTGGTTTATTTTTGATTCCTGACTTCCTTCAAGTCTGACTCCTCTGAGTCTCTTTAAGTTTGTTTCTATCTATTTTGATTGTTTCCCATCTGGAAGTTGTGTCATCCTTATAAAATTATTCTTTGAAATCTTTCGCAAGGATTGTTCATCAAACATATTTCACAAGGATACCTGCCTGGAACAAGAACACAAGAGAAAACAAGAAATATCTATCTAGAGAAGATGTTAGTTCATCTTCTGAACACGTATAATAAGCATCTCTATTAATAGTATTCATATGTAGTCAAGTGTTCATTGCACCYAGAAATAATAGAATCTTTCAAAGATTTCTTTCACAATTTGTAATGTAGCAACTATCACCTTGATATATATAAATTTTAACAATTTAATCAAACCTGGAACCTAAAGCCTCACTTGCTATGGAGGGTGCRCTTGTTCTTCTGAATGCACTRAATCCAAGATTAYAGTTTGGACAAGATCTCTAGTACTTTCCCTGCAAACACACTCATGTTTTTCTAGATGATATAACTGAGATAACATATACAAGTGCATACCTTTGAAACCTTGTAGCATCGTCCAACTTGTCTTCTAATATGAAACTAGATACCATCTTGACAAGAAGAGATTAGAAACTTAATCAGAATATTCAATGATTAGAACAAGCTAAAAACTCTAAAATTTCAACTTTGACCACAAAATTAATTTGACCAGAAGTCAGCCTTTGACTTTGACTTTGACCAATCAACCTTTGACTTTGACCAATCAAAATTTTACTTTTACTTTCACCAAAAATTCAAACCTGATGTTTTTGTTAGCTGAGAGTACCAAGAGGTGTGCTAGGCTAGGGTGCACTACGATGTCAAGGAATTAGGTCAAACATTTCATCATACGTGCTCAAACACAAGGGTTAGGATTTGTTGCAGCTGCATAATCAGAAAACCTAGTTGAAACTGTATTTGGTGCCATAACGAGCTTAGCAAATAAATTCCCAATCTATATTCCAGTGGTTCTACTGTCTGAAGATAGGGTGGGCCCATAACCTGCTAGAATAAAAGAGATGTGTTCATTTTTCCATAGACAATATAACAATATTGTCACCCAACCATAGGCACGCAACCACCACCAAGAACCTTTAAACTTGACAGACCAAATAATTCTGGAAGTCGATCTTAAAACCAATAGCCAACCAAGGTAGCATATCTCTCTCCAAGGCTAGCATACCAAACAAAAATTCCAAACCATACCCAAGTCAAAAATTCCAAACCATAACCAAAGACCAAAATCCCAGTTGCAGTTGTTGCAGTTGCACTCCCTCTCCAAACTTGCGCACTACTAGTCTTTATGCAGTTGTGAGAGTGTGAATGACAAATGAGCTCTAACACCCTCTTATTTATAGTACTCTTTGTCACCTGTCTAGGCCGACTTCTTCTTTTAGAGGTTAACACTTAAATATTATTTCTTTTATTGATTTGACATGTCTTGTAGGGTTTCTACACATCTGTTTAAGGTTTCTCTTGCTTCCTGGAATATTCTAGTCTCATCAAAGGTTACACATAGAGGTTAATACCTCCTGCAGCTACCATACTATCAACAATAGGTATGTTGGCATGGAGTTCCAGGAGAGGGAGATGCATATGGGGCATGACGGTCGAACGATTATGATCAGAGTGGCGCAACATAATTATGATTGTCCATTTCTGAGGTTAGCATGGGAACCTAGGATTTTAGTACTAGACAGTTCAACAATTGACACAGAGATGAGAGGCGGTTCTTGTTTTCATGAGATTGGTTCCCTAGAAGAGAAGTTCTTTGAGGGGTTGATCGAGTTATTCCAGTATTGAGTTTCTCTACTTAGCATAAGTATTCAGGAGGCCTCTTATGTCCACACCTTTCTGGATCACACATTGAGCAGAGAATGCTTCACATCTTCCAGGGTCGTTTGGGAGCCTGGTATTATTTTTAGTTTCATTCTGGATCAGTCGATGGAGTGTCAGATTGTGATGGAATTTCTTGAGTACAATAAATATTTGGGAAGGGAGGACTGTATTGTCCCCATTTTTGGATTCCCCTACTCCACAGTTAGAGATGACCTTGTGATTTTATGTGAGTCTGACAAGAGTAAAATGAGGTTAACAATGACCTCAAACAAATTGGAGGAGTTATATGGGGCCTTGACTAGTTCATTCACCACGTTTCATCATCAATATCATTTATGCACAGTTTGCTCTTGGTTCTGTGGCATTTCAACGATTTTCATAATTTTGGGTTATTATTGAGTAGACCTTAATTAAATACACTAAAGGTATCATTCAGATCATATTATCTAAGGAAATACCCTCATGTAATAGCTCGTTGTAATCGGGGCGATAAGATCAAAAGGTTGAGATGATGATAAAGGGACTTCCAACATCAGGGAATGTCTTAAAATCCAATTAATCACTTTCCGACATTAAAAAGAGTTATAAAAAAGGGTGTTTTAAGTGACTTAAAGATTATAAAGACATTTACTTTATTAAAATAGTAAAAGGGTCAACGAAGAGATAAAAGAAGAATGAGGGGCCCCTTTCTCTCACTATGAATATGATATTTCCTAAAAAATGAACTGAGAGACCTCTTGTGGCTTTGGATCTTTGGGACGAAAACCCTAGAGAGATTGGGAGAGTGGTTTCAATGGTGAAACTATCCACCCTAGTTGGTCATTGGGAAGAGATCGCTTAGATCTCTTCATTGTGCTTCTTTGCAACTGAGTTTATCTTTGTTATTGGTTTAGATTTTTCCTATTATGTTTCTTTTCTTGTTGGCGGCAGGGATTAAATTGTGTATGGGTCGAATCCCATTTCCTGGAGGCAGAGTTGTGCTAGAGAATTCGATATTAAGTTGTGGGATGCATTTCTTGAGAATTGGGGTCGATTTCTAACTTGTGGAGGCCGAGTTCTCCAAGAGGGATCATGGGTTTCCCTTCCTGGGACATTTTTGTGAAAGTTGGGCGCATATCTGAACTAAGAGGTTGAGTTTCTTACCTTCATAAGCGGTGTCTTGACAACATATCTGATTTTTCTTGTAGACAAGCTGCTTCTCCTTGTCACAAGGGTCATATCTCTATGTTGGGGCAGAGTTATTCTCATTAGAATAAATATTGGAGATAGGGGGACAAAGTACCTCTGTGAGACAACAACATTGCAGCAACAAGGGTGCCACTAGAGGGCAATATTTAGCAGAACTTACCTTCCATCTCACAATAAATTATCAGTGGGATGTAACAAGCAAAAACTTGTGAGTTATTATTGATATCTTTGTTTAGTCATATGCTAGAAATTTAATTAATAAATCTTTGTTGTGTCTTTCCATTATACCAGTTGTGCATTGTGGGTTTTCTATGCTTGTTGTTATATATTCTGTTGTGTAAAAGGGGAAGTTTGGCACATGTAAAACTATATATCATCTACCCATAACACATCAGAAATCATATTAAAACACTACAACAGGAAATTGGGGGTCTAGCAGTGAATATACATCCTACAACCTAAGTGTTTGATGAAAGTCAACACTAAGAAATTACTTGTATATTTCAAAAACAATGAGAAAAATTATAACAATCGTACCTAGGATAATTACATATAGGTGATTCACATGTGCATATGTTAAGATTTGAACGTATAACTAATTCATTTTGGTCAGGTACTATGGAAGATTGTGTTCACTTGGGTAAAGCATTTATACAAAAGTTGATTGATTGTCTCAATGACAGGTTTATAGATTTGCCAGTATTCAATGCAACAAAATTATTCACCCTACATTCTTACTTTGGAGAAGAGAATGAAAGAGATTTTGAAACAAAATAATGGTTGAGACGCTTATGTGAAAAAATTGATATTGGAGACTTACCAATAATTGATATTGAAAAATGTGAAGTTTTACTATTACTCTATATCAGGCATATCCAAAGAAAAGTATGGTTGGAGCATGTGAACAATGTCGAGGAGAACTTGAGTGGTGTGAATCTTACCCAAATTTAATGAAATTGAGGAAAATTGTTCTTAATCTTCCTACTAGCACTACTAAGTTGTCAAAGATGATTCTCTAAGTTGAATCATATAAAACATGATGATGGATCTAGACTTTGTCTAAAAACATTAGACGCTTTCATGTTTTTATCTTTATCAACACCTTAGGAACACAATTTATGAAACTTGGTCACAAATGAAGACAACTACTTGTTGAGGAAGTTAAGATGTCATCATCCTTTAATGCATTTAAATGAGTATTGGATAATTAATAAGTTATGTTTATAAAATAATAGGTTAAAACCTATGTTGCACGAGTTTCCTAAAAGTGGGAACCAAATTTACACAAAACGTGAAGTTGGGAGTGACAATAATATATATTAAAAAAATATAAAAAATATTTTAGATTACAATGATACTTTCCATTACAATGTATAGAGATATTGATGCGTTTTAAATCTTATTTCAATCAAATTGAAAGTTAATGGAGGACAATGTTTCTCCTATTGCAACAACTACAATATTGAAATTACTAATTTAATTTGTGCTAATAATTATATGAATATATTTAACACAATATTGAAACTTTATTATCCATAAATATTCCATTAAAAGATGAGAAACAAAATTAAAAATACATATATACAATTTTTAACATCTTTTTAAAATTAAACTTTACATATATAAACTTCAAACATCTTTGTAAATTTGAAGCATTATTCTTTTTTTATTGGAGAAAAACAAAATTGTACTACTCTTCTAATATGAAAATATAATAAAAGTCAATGATATGGCTGGTTGATATCAACTACAAAGTGCAACAAATGCTTTCCATGGATAGGTTTGATTTATTTGACTTTCATGTTTAGTTTGGGCTTGAAGGGAAACATACATGCATTAAAAGGTTTTTATATCCACAACCATAAAGTGAGTATTATTAAGTTTTTTTACTTAACTAATTTTTGAAATAATATTTAAGTGTAGTTTAGTCTAGTTTTATAGTGATATTTTGAATAAACATAATAAAAATATTTGTAATAAATTATGTATTTGTAATAATGGAATAAAAATATTTACATTTAAATTTAATATAATTCTAATTTAAAGCTCTCTTTTTAGGAAATTGGTTCTCAAACTCCCATTTTCTTGATGTTGAAGCTCCCAAGTTTTTAAAAGAGTTCCCAGCCAATTGAAGACTTTCCCTACTAATTCCCAAGCTCCAGACTTTGGGAACAAATTTCAGACATGTTGGAAATGCCTGAAGCAAATTTCAGACATGTTGGATGGTTAAAACTTAAAATATTCACAATAATAATAAAATAATCATTTTATAGAAAAAAATTTAAATTATTTTTCATTTTCATATGAAAAATAATTTATTTTAACTTAAAATAAAAAAAAATTAACTCTTTACATTAATATAAAAGAATTAAAATAAAGTTAACCCTTCACATTTAAATATAACCCTTCTAACCCTTCCCTTTATGAAAAAATAATTTATTTTAACTTAAAATAAATAAATAAAAATTAACTCTTTACATTAATATAAAAAAATTAAAAGAATCAAAAGAAAGTTAGCCCTTTACATTTAAATATAACCCTTCCCTTTAATTTGATCTCGCCTTTTTGAAGTTGTATTTGTTGAATTTAAATTTTTATTATTTAAAGCTTATATTAATTTTCAATAGGAGTGGGCTAATTAATTAAGGAGCCATCTTTCTTCCACATTTATTTTTGTGGTTATCATATTGATTATTAGGGTTGACTTTTCAATTTTAGGCCAATTCAGAATTTTATTTTAGGTTAATTCAGAATTTTGATTGATTTTCTGAGATTTTGGATTGATTTAAAATAAAGCAAAACTTATAGAGTAAAAGTCTGAAATACATGAAATATTGATCCATGCAAAATTCAAACTATCCCTGAAAATTTAACCTAATTCAAACTCATTTTTTAACTAAAAAACTAACTCAAAAAAGAAATTACTGACCAGTTAGCTTACTCCTTTTCCATATATTTTATCTCAAAAAAAAATGCTCACAGAGCCTACTAATGGATTCCGATACAAGGTATGAGCCATCAATCAAACCAAATAAATTACAAATATATTGAGATGTCTAAACGGCCATGAGCTTGATTCAAGTTTCATGCACAAACAGTAAAACTAGTAATTGCTTTTCTTTATTTAAGTAAACTGTACATTCATGGCGATGGCGTTGTTTACATAGCCGAGGAACGTAAAGAAAAAACAAAACAAAACACGCGCCCAAGTGTCCATCGGAAAATCCTTCCATTTTAGGCACAGGCACGGCCATGGCCGACCAATATTAAATTGAAGTCTCGCGGTTTGTCTTTTACAATGTATTAGCCACGTACTCAACTACACGTTTCACCATCGCTGTTTCATATCTGCAGAGCCTGGGAATATTTAGAGTTGATACAGAAGCATACAAATAAATGTTATTAAAAGTTGATGCATCGGCATATAAATAAATAATAATAGGGCAGAGCAGGGAACGGCGAGTTACCGACCCATTCATGTCTTCTTGGAGTGACCAGCCAGAAAGATTGGAGAGCGTGAAGAGAGCAGCCTTCCATTCATCAATTTTTTGTGGGCTGTATTTCCCACTATTCTCATGCTCTTGGAATGCTTCCCGATATGGGCCGTCATGAGATCGATCCGGGTGCCGAACTTGAGAAGGAGTCACGTTGTAAAAAAGAGGGACGGCGATGGCCGATCCCTTCTTCTGTACTTGGCGTGCGATCAGCGAGACTTCTCTGAGGCACCATGCAGATTCTGCGTAATTGGTGGAGAATATGGGGATCAATATGTGACTCACCTCAATTGCACGTTGTAAGCNGCGAGTTACCGACCCATTCATGTCTTCTTGGAGTGACCAGCCAGAAAGATTGGAGAGCGTGAAGAGAGCAGCCTTCCATTCATCAATTTTTTGTGGGCTGTATTTCCCACTATTCTCATGCTCTTGGAATGCTTCCCGATATGGGCCGTCATGAGATCGATCCGGGTGCCGAACTTGAGAAGGAGTCACGTTGTAAAAAAGAGGGACGGCGATGGCCGATCCCTTCTTCTGTACTTGGCGTGCGATCAGCGAGACTTCTCTGAGGCACCATGCAGATTCTGCGTAATTGGTGGAGAATATGGGGATCAATATGTGACTCACCTCAATTGCACGTTGTAAGCTTGCAGAGATGTCTTCTCCCCTCTGGAGATGGTGGGTGTCAAGGAATACGCGGAAACCTTCGCCGGTGAGGGCGTGGTAGAGGTGGTCGACAAAGCCTTTCCGCACGTCGCGCCCTCGGAAGCTCAGAAATACATCGTATCTTCTGTATCTTCTCTGGAAGCAGCAAAGCAGGAGATGGATGAGATGGATGGCTGCCATTGTAATTGCAATTGAAGCAGCAAAGGTGAGGATGGATGGGCCGGTGGAGGAGGGAAACACGCACTCACAAAACATGATAATTTTGTAGTAATGAAGGGGAGGAGAGGAGAGGAGAGGAGAGGTCTGGATTTGTACGTTCGTGGGATATATAGAGGCGAGTCCTGTCATAAATGATTCGGTCAGTGATAAATGGAAAATTATATCCACGGTAATCAACCGACCACAAATGTATATATTGAAGTTGTAAATTAATTTGACAAATTTCAGACTACGCTCATGTTTGGACTAAATGTTGCACATTTGCGAATTGATATGTTGGAATAATCGGAATATGGGAAGAACAGCCGACTCAAGGTGATGTGGTTTGTGATGTGGTTGGTTTGGAAATTTACTAATATCTATTGGTTTTGGTGTAATGACAAACTTTAACATGGTATCAGAGATTTAGATTTATCATAGCCTTGGTCAAGTTCAATTCTTCCAGGTTATTCAATAGAAATAACAGAATTTAACATGATATCAGAGTTTTATTATTAGAGTCTTGGTCCAAGTTCAATTCTCCCAAGTTATTCAATAGAAATAATAGAAGCTTTGAAAGACAAGCCACACAGAAATTAGATAGTGATGGTGAAGAGCCCTCTAAGTGTACAAAGGCATTGGAGAATTATGATTGTAATAGAAGCATGAGTGCCTTTGCCAATAGAAACTGCTGCATCTTTTGTTATCCAATATAAATAATAATAGAAGCTTTGGGAGACTAGCCACACAGAAATTAGATAGTGATGGTGAAGAGCCCTCTAAGTGTACAAATGTATTGGAGAATTATGGTTATAATAGAAGCATGAGTGCCTTTGTCAATAGGAACTACTGCACCTTTTGTTATTCAATAGAAATAATAATAGAAGCTTTGGGAGACTGGCCACATAGAAATTAGATAGTGATGGTGAAGAGCCATCTAAGTGTACAAAGGTATTAGAGAATTAAGGTTATAATAGAAGCACGAGTGCCTTTGCCAATAGGAACTACTGCACCTTTTGTTATTCAATAGAAAAAATAATAGAAGCTTTGGGAGACTAGCCACACAGAAATTAGATAGTGATGGTGAAGAGCCCTCTAAGTGTACAAAGGTATTAGAGAAGAGTGCCTTTGCCAATAGGAACTGCTGCACCTTTTGTTATCCAATAGAAATAATAATAGAAGCTTTGGGAGACTAGCCACGCAGAAATTAGATAGTGATGGTGAAGAGCCCTCTAAGTGTACAAAGGTATTAGAGAAGAGTGCCTTTGCCTTGATAGGAACTGCTGCACCTTTTGTTATCCAATAGAAATAATAATAGAAGCTTTGGGAGACTAGCCAAGCAGAAAATAGATAGTGATGGTGAAGAGCCCTCTAAGTGTACAAAGGTATTAGAGAATTATGGTTATAATAGAAGCACGAGTGCCTTTGCCAATAGGCACTGCTGCACCTTTTGTTATCCAATCGAAATAATAACAGAAGCTTTGGGAGACTAGCCACAAATAAATTAGATAGTGATGGTGAAGAGCCCTCTAAGTGTACAAAGGTATTAGAGAATTATGGTTATAATAGAAGCACGAGTGCCTTTGCCAATAGGCACTGCTGCACCTTTTGTTATCTAATCGAAATAATAAGAGAAGCTTTGGGAGACTAGCCACACAGAAATTAGATAGTGATGGTGAAGAGCCCTCTAAGTGTACAAAGGTATTAGAGAATTATGATTATAATAGAAGCATGAGTGCCTTTGCCAATAGGAACTGCTGCACCTTTTGTTATCCAATAGAAATAATAATAGAAGCTTTGGGAGACTAGCCACGTAGAAATTAGATAGTGATGGTGAAGAGCCCTCTAAGTGTACAAAGGTATTAGAGAATTATGGTTATAATAGAAGCACGAGTGCCTTTGCCAATAGGAACTGCTGCACCTTTTGTTATCCAATAGAAATAATAATAGATGCTTTGGGAGACTAGCCACGCAGAAATTAGATAATGATGGTGAAGAGCCCTCTAAGTGTACAAAGGTATTAGAGAATTATGGTTATAATAGAAGCACTAGTGCCTTTGCCAATAGAAACTGCTGTACCTTTTGTTATCCAATAGAAATAATAATAGAAGCTTTGGGAGACTAGCCACACAGAAATTAGATAGTGATGGTGAAGAGCCCTCTAAGTGTACAAAGGTATTAGAGAATTATGATTATAATAGAAGCATGAGTGCCTTTACCAATAGGAGTAAGTTCTGTGATGCTTGTTTTTATTAATTTTTGTTGCTAAAGGGTTTTGGAGCTTCTTCATGGTTGGTAGTCACACAGAAATTAGATAGTAATGGTGAAGAGCCCTCTAAGTGTACAAAGGTATTAGAAAATTATGATTATAATAGAAACATGAGTACCTTTGCCAATAGAAGTAAGTTCTGTGATGCTTGTTTTTATTAATTTTTGTTGCTAATGGGTTTTGGAGCTTCTTCATAGTTGATTTTGGAGCTTTCTTCATGGTTTTGATGTGTTCTCTGGGTATCTCTTCATTGGAAAAAGGCCTTATCAGTGAGCGGTCAAGGAAGGAACTGGATTGGTATTACTATAATGAGGGAGTGATAGTGAGTGAGGTTAGTCAGATAGATATTGATTCCCTGTAGTGGTGTAAAACTACTAGTTGTTTCCGTAAGCTAATCTACCCTTGACGACCTACCCTTATGAACCTTGCCTGACGATCGAACCTTGCCTGCATCCTGACGATCGAAGAAGACTTTTAAGCCTACCATTCACGCTTTAGCCATTTGATGTTCCCTTTATGTATGTTTTCTGTCCGTATTATCCGCATTTAGTCCTGCTGTAGATAAGGACTTGCCTTGATTCGGTGCTGTCTTAGGAGCGTGGGACAGGGAAAGGGAAGGAGAGAAAGCTGTCTTAGGAGCGTGGGACAGGGAAAGGGAAGGAGAGAAAGACAGTGCTTGCCTGTGGGAGATGGATAGTGCCCCTTCATTGATAACAAAATTTATACACTGCACTCAAAGCTGAAGCTGAAAAGTAATCCTTATAATCAATCAATCAATTTATACACTGCACTGAAAGATGTGTATTGTAAATTAATTTGACAAACCTGAAAAGTAATCCTTATAATCAGTCAATCAATCCAATTTGACAAAAACGAAGAGAAGTAGTGTTCCAAAAGACTCCATGAAAAACAAACTAATGACTAAATGAAGAAGACTGTTGTACAGCGACGGCTCTTGTGGAATTTATTATAAACAGATTTTCCCATAAGAATTTCTGCCATCTTTCCTAGAGGAAAGACTGTCCAGAGTAGACGCACAACATCCCCGTACCCGTCAGAGAAAAAATCCTGTAGACAACTGATTCTTTCCGCCGCTCAAGGATTTCTCGCCGACTTTGCTCGGGGAAAAGGCTGTCCAAGACAGACCCCACAACGTCACCGTCCCCGGGAGTGGATTTCTGAATGACTATATATCTCCCACGAACGCACACATGCACAGCTACTGTACGCAAGAGCTCTCCTCATTGGTTAGAGTCTAGAGATTTCGTGAACAATACTCATGCAATGTGATCCGATATATTATGAGAGTTGGCTAAATATTTGACGTTGAAAGAATACTGTTACTAATAAAATAAGTTTAAATAGTTGAATATGATAAAAAAAAAAAATACTATTATTATTAATAATAAGTTTAGTTGAATATTTAGATAATGTCTTTGATATTGATATTTGTACCGAAAGGTGTTTTATAGGAGATGTGTAATCCCTTCCATTACTTTGATATTGATATTTATACCGAAAGGTGTTTTCCAGAAGATGTGTAATCAATTATATATATATATATATACACTTTTTATAGCCAAGTGGGAGGGAGATGTGTAATTACTTCTCTAGTCAGCATGGATTTGAACTTGATATTTAGAAAAATTCTAATAACAAAATAATATTTTAATGTTGGTCATAAATAAAATATTTTCATGTCTACCTTAACAAAATATTTCAATGTCAATTTTATATAGAGAGAGATATAACATTTGAAAGTAAAAAAAAATATTGTTAAAACATTTCATGGTAAGGGCCATGTGTAATTCCTTCACAAGGTATATAGAAAAAATATTAATAACAAAAAAAAATCAATGTCTATCATAAATAAAACTAATGACTCCAAGGAGGAAACACTTGTTATTAACCATTTCACCCACTCACTTTGTATATATAGCAATTGAAAGTAAAAAAAATCTTATATTTAAAACATTTCAATGGTGTGTTCCTAGTATGAGGGAAATGTGTAATTCCCACCATGCTCAACATGGAGTTGACAAGTGGAACTATCATGTTATACAAGAATGACTGCAGTTTGCTTTCTCAGGAATATGTCAGAATCTTTTGAAAACTTCAAGGTCTACAAGGAAATGGTTGAAAATGAAATAGATTCAAAAATCAAATGTTTGAGATCTGATAATGGAGGAGAGTTCACTACAAAGGAATTTATGGACTTCTGCAAAAAGCATGGAATAAAAAGGAAATTCTTCATGGCTAGGAAACCTCAACATAATGGAGTTGTTGAAAGAAAGAATAGGATAGTACAAGAAATGGCTTGAACAATGTTAATGGATTTCAAATTGACAGATGTTTTTTGGACACATGCAGTGCATACAACAGTTCACATTCAAAACAAAGTAATGCTCAAAAACAACAATGTCAAAACTCTCTACGAGCTATGGAAAGGAAAACCAACAAATGTGAAGCACTTCAAAGTATTTGGAAGCAAATGCTACATCAAAAGAGAAGATGACAGAATGAGAAAGTCTGACTCTTGTGTGCACAAATGAGTACTTGTTGGTTACTCAAGTACAAGGAAAGCATAGAAGTGTTACAATCTGAGGTTGAACAAAGTTGTGGAAATAATCAATGTAACAATTGATGAAACATGTGGACGAGAATTAAAGGAAGAAGAAAATGAATTAGTGGAACAGAGTTATGAAGAAGAAACAAAAGATGAAGAAGAAATAGAAGGGGGAGATGAAGAAGATCAGACATAAGTAGAAGAGCAAGTTCAACAAGTGCCTCCAAAGACACCTAACAAACGAGTACGGAATAAGCATCCTTCAGATCAGATTATCGGAAACAAGGATGAAGGAGTTGAGACTAGAAGAAGAAATTGTTCACCAGAACAAATGCACCTAGCATTCTTATCTACGATTGAACCAAATAGTTTTGAAGAGGCCAGCAAGAATGAATTCTGGAATAAGGCCATGAATGAAGAATTAGATCAAATAGAGAAGAATGACACTTGGGAATTGGTTCCAAGACCAAGGAATAAGAATGTGATTAGCACAAAGTGGTTTTCAGAAATAAATTGAATGAAGATGGACATGTTACAAGGAACAAAGCTAGATTGGTATGTAAAGGATATGCACAGGTTGAAGGAATTGACTTTGAAGAGACATTTTCCCTAGTTGCCATAATGGAAGCAATCAAATTGCTCTTAGCTTATGCATGCTCCAAGAATATTAAAGTGTATCATATGGACATGAAATCATCTTTTCTGAATAGGGAACTTGAAGAAGAAGTCTACATTGAACAAACAAAAGGATTTCAGTTGTCAGAGAACGCAAATTATGTGTGTAAATTGAAGAAGGCCTTGTATGGCCTAAAACAAACTCCTAGAGCATGATAATCTAGATTGGATAAATATTTACAACAGACAGGGTTTAGAAAAGGAAGTGCAGACAACAACCTCTACATCAAACTAACTCAATATAGTATTTTATTAATTGAAGTTTATGTTGATGATATTATTTTTGGAAGTAATGATGACAGGTTAAGCCAGGAATTTGCAAAGGATATGCATAATGAATTTGAAATGTCATTACTCGGAGAACTATCCTTCTTTCTGGGTCTTCAGATATATCAAAGCAACCAAGGAATATTTATTTCTCAAACTAAGTATATCAGAGAAATGCTAAAGAGGTTCAGAATGGAAGATTGCAAACCAATTACCACTCCTATGCAAACCAATTGCATGTTGAGCAAAGATGATGATTCAAAGTCTACAGACTAGAGGAAATACAAGTCAATGATTGGTATTTTACTATATGTGACGGCATCCAGGCCACATGTAATGCAGGTAGTTGGACAAGTGGCATGATTTCAAGCAACACTAAAGGAATCGCATGTCTCAGTAGTGAAGAGGATTTTCAGATATCTCAAAGGAACAGAAGAGTTTTGATTATGGTATCCAAAAGGAAAGGATCTATCACTTATTTCCTACACAGATGCRGATTGGGCAGGTTTCATTGATGACCAATGAAGCACCAATGGAGCAACGTTCTACTTGGGTGAGTGTTTAGTATCTTGGCTAATCAAGAAACAATCATCAATATTTTTATCTACGACCGAAGCAGAGTATATTGCAGCGGAATGATGTTGTACACAGGTTCTATGGATGAAACAAACTTTGACAAATATACAGGTTGAGTATGCTGAGCCCATTCCTATCTATTTTGATAATACAAGTGTCATCAGTATCTATAAGAACTCGGTGATGCACTCCAAGACGAAGCACATTCCAATAAATTATCACTTTTTATGGGAACATGTTGCAAAGAAGAACATCAAAGTTGAATATGTGGGCACAAAAGAACAAGTGGTAGACATCTTTACAAAACCGTTTCCAAGGGAAGCCTTGAGTATCTTTGCCAGAGACTTGGAGTAATGTCTACTCCAAAATGAATGTTTTTGAATGCTTATCTTATATGTCTTAGATTTACACGAGGAAGCACCATAAAGAGGACAGTTTAGGTTGGGAGATTAGTTTCAGAAGAGTTTAGTCAGGGGGAGTATTCCCAAGGACAATTCAGTTAGGGGGAGCATCCCTAGATGAAAATATACATTTTTCCATTGATGACAAAGGGGGAGAGATTTATCAGATGAAGGATAGAGACTTAAATGCTTGGAGAAAGACCATATAGGTATGGTTCCATGGGGATCTTATCATATTCAAGATAAAGAGTTAAATGCTTCGAGAAAGAGCACAGAGGCATGGTTCCAAGGGGAGAAATGGTCACAGTGGGAACATGAGTGATATGACTTTAGTATTGCATCAGAGTGTTGCAGTCAATGCCAAAGGGGGAGATTGTCGACTAATTTGGTTGGTTGTCATTGATATCAACCCTTGAAGAAAATCTGGTAGCAAATTTCAGTAGCACAAAGGTATGGGTAAGGGACCCAAGTTTTTTTGAGGTATAATGGCATGAATATCAATGAATTTATAGGTAAGACTATTCTAGATGGATAGTACATGTAATGTTATTTATGGTGATATGTGGAACGTCACATAACTCCTCACGGTTAGAGAGTTGTGTCCTTGTAAAGTTGGAGAACTCTCATGAGCTATCTAGAAGCCCCTAGAAGATCAAAGAAGTCAAATTACTCTAGAAACTCCTAGAAGAAGTTTGACTAGTCAAAGTGGGTAAAACTAGGACAAAGTGGCTAAGTGGACAAAGTTGGTTAAGTGGACAAAGTGGCTAAGTGAACAAAGTTGGTTAAGTGGACAAAGTGGCTAAGTGGATACTTTTAGAGGAAGCTACTTTGAAAGTATAAATAAGAGAGCAAGAGTCTCCCATTAGTATCCATTGATCATATTGAATATCTACAAGTGACTAAGGTAACCAAGGGAGATCTAAGGAGAATTTCAGAGGTAAGGTGAAGTAAATAAGGCTGAAATTCAAGGGAGGATAAATTCTTTTGATGACGCTTTCTAAGGTATGTTATTTACAAGTCATCTCGCTATTTTCGTAATAACTTTTTTTCTAGAATGATTCAGATAGCGAAATTTGGAGAATGTTTAGAAAACATATCCAAGTAAATGTGATAAAAAATTTAGATTATGGATCATTTTATATTGGGATTTACACTCCGTGGAAAATAGGGTTTGTGGCTAGTCCTGAAACTAGTCTAAAACAAGTGTTTCAGGTTAAAAAGTCATAACTTCTTCATAACAGACCCAAATTAAGTAAGACCAAATGTATTGGTTAGAGTACAACCTTTAGTATGTTGTGTACCATTTTCCTCTCTATACAGAAAATATTCTTTGCGGGGAATTCTCTACAAGTTCGATCTCTAGAATAAAACAAAATTCAACAAGGTATGCCATTTTTGCTATAACTTCTTTTCTGGGAGGTTCCAAGAAGTGAAACCTGGAGAAATTGTAGAAAAGTCACTGAAGAAATTTTTGTACTATTTTTAGACCTTTATTCATTACAGGTAAATAGTTATGATTATTGCAAGTTAGGATTGTTGACTAATCCAAAACTAGTCATGTGAGACTAAAGTAAAATTTGATGAAAATGCTAGTCTCTTGGTAAGGAAGGTTTGCAGGTATGTGATCATATACACCAGGTCTATTACAAAGTTACAAATCATATTTGGATGATGAAATTCATGAGGTCTTGTTTTTGAGGTTGAGGTACAGGTTGATGCATGGTTCAGGTTGTTTTGGTGATAGGTTGACAGTGGGAGTGGTTGATTAAGTGACAATGACATATTGTATACATTTGACATTTATATTTCAGGGTGGTTGGACGGGGCAAGGATAGGTGGTTGTAGCCACCTTCAAGTTGTAGCCATAGAACATAGGGGGTTGTAGCCTCCTTCTAGTTGTAGCCAAAGAATTGGGGAGTTGGAGATTCCCTCAGGTTGTAGCATAAGAAACTACGGGGTTGGATCCTCCTTCCAGTTGTAGCTGGAAAACAAAGGAAGTCGGTGCTTCCAATGAATGTAATTTTTAAATACATATAATAAAAATCATTCTGTGGTTTTTTCCCTCTTTGGGTTTCCACGTAAAAGCATCAGTGTACTATGTATGTGTATGACTGCTCAGTTGTTCATTGTTTATTTACTCTGCAACTATTGGATGATAATGCTACATTGATCATAAGGAAGTATAACACTTGCATATTATGGTTAAAAATGATTAGATTTCTCTATTACCGATTCACACCCCCTCTAAATAATCCAACAAGGTTCGGGCCTTCAACGACTTTTGTTCATGAGTTCCATCACCCCAAACACCCTCGAGCCCCGAAGTCCCAAAGTTCTGAAGACCATGAGGTGGTTAAAGAGTTTGGTCACCATTTATTCTCTGGTGTGTTTGACATTAAAATGATAATAATAATCATTTTTTTTTGGTCTTAGGTCTATTATGCTCCATAAACTTTATCCTCCATTTTCATAATAAAAATAATAACATCATTATATATCCTTGTATGGTTTTATTACATGGAGAATTTAAATGAATTTAATTTCTCTTACAGGAAATAAGAAAAGGATAAATATAAATTTCTGGTCTTATAAAGAGATTTAATAAAAGTTTATATTCCAAGGAGATTTCTACATCCTGGAAATTAAAATATAATTATAATCTCTCTCTTCTCATGGGTAAATGAGTAGAATTTTGTTTTCTTATCACTGTGCTTTACTACTCTTATTAAATTTAAAGAAATGATCATAATACAAAGATTTACCTCCATAGTAAATTCAGTGTTTCTACTAGGATTTACTGCCCACCAAAATTTAAGGGGATTATTCCCAAAATTTAGGAGATTTACACAATTTAAACATAAATGTTTATTTATGCCCCAAATAGAATTTTGAGAACCTTTGTATTTTAATTCATTTAGACCAATTTCATGTTTATATCCTAATTATTTTTCCTCAATAATTATTTATAAGGACTTTTAATGTTTTCCCATATTTGAGATTATTTCCTAAAGTCCACACAGATCTGATATCCTCTTGGTTTTCAGGCGTATTATTTGAGGATAGATTAGAACAAAACAATAGTATGCATAAATCATTCTATCTTCTTTCAGATGTGTTATAGAGATTTTTAACTGTTGATTCATCATTTCCCTAGCATGCATTAAACTATACAACACAGTCAACCACAACACCCACTCCCAGAAATAATATTTTAGCACGCATATAGTCAAGTGATAAGAAATTAAATCAATAGAGCTTCAACTAAGACATTCTCTTTATTTTACTTAAATTTCTCAAATCATTTTTATCATAAATTAAACTTACACAGTTCTAGAACATAGTAAAATATTTTCTCTGATATAAACACTATAGAGATCTAGCCAAGTATACTTATCTAGAAATCAGATAGTGGTGCAACTGTTGAAAGGGGTTCCCTTTCCACCCAACCGTAGGCACAACAACTCCTGGACAGATTTACCATTGACCACCCCCTAGCTAGATCATGATTCTCTGAGAGAGATTATTCGTTCTATTCATCAATAGCCAAGGACGGAGTCCACTCTCTATTAGAATATAGAAGATTGTGCTCATTTTACCATTAACGATACCCTCGTCACCCAACCACTGGCCGAAGCCACCCTCCGAGCACCTTGACCTTGACTGAGAAGAGAATCCTGGTAGCAATCAATATCCAAGAGAGGCTAATGCACCAAGCAAGAAAATAGAAACTAAGCTGAACAGATGATCCCACCCAGAAGCTAGCGCACCACTTTCCAACTCTCCCAGAAAAATTGCACACCAAACTGCTATTGTCTGCACAGATTTTTCTCTCACTGCAACTGCTGAGATGATGTAATAATGAAATTGGCGACCTGTATTTATAGTGAACTGGGCAGGCTAACTGGGGCCGACTTCTCCTTTTGGGTATCAATAAATTCAATTTAAATGTATTTGTTCAGCTGACAACTTATCTAGGGTTTCCTTCAATTCTTTGCTTCCTTCCGGAGGATTCTAGTCTTGTTATAGGTCACAATAGAGGTTCATACCTCCCGAAGCTACCATAATATTAACTCTCCCTCCTAGATAGGGAGGTATGGTCTTGAGCACAACAAACCATTCAACTGGTAGCACTACGAGCACCTGTCATTATTATCCGACTAGATAATCTCCTATGGCAACTGGTACAATATCAATTAATAGAACACACCTATGTCTATTTCGATAGTACGCAACTACTCAAACTATGAAAAATAATCACAAATAGTGACATATCTACTGTCATTTATTCTTCATAACAAACATCTGATAGCAACCTGCATAGAAACAATGTTATGATAAAAACTGAATCATTTGGGCCAATCTTTCACTCACGTCTATGAGATCTGAAAGAGTGTATGCCCTTAGTATAGAATATCAACAATGGGCTATCTGCCCCATTCTTCTCAAACAAGGAAGAACGATTATTTCTGATTTTTGAGCCTGGACCATTTCTCACTTTGGGCCATTCCTCCAACACTAAACAAAGTGTAACTTGGAGAGAATGAGTCTGCCCTAAGAAATGTTTGGACCATTCCTTACCCTGGGCCATTCCTCTGACACTAAACAAATTGTAACCTGGAGAGAATGAGTCTGCCCTAAGGAAGGACTATCCCTGATTGTTGAGTCTGGACTATTCCCCACCCTGGGCCATTCCTCCGACACTAAACAAAGTGTAACCTGGAGAGAATGAGTCTGCCCTCGAGGAATAACTGTCTGGACCATTCCCCACCCTAGGTCATTCCTCCGACACTAAACAAAGTGTAACCTGGAGAGAATGTATAACCCTCGAGGAATGTTTGTCCTGCATCAACCTCCAAAACGGACCATTCTTTGAAACTGCTTACAACTGTGAACTTCGAAAGAATGACTGCCCGGCGAGGTAGACCA
>SNQJ01S0028738.1:24143-51665 GCA_010110895.2 Picea sitchensis
ACTTTTCTTATATCTGCATTCATAGGAGTGTCCATGGATTTACAGTCCATCATTCCAAATTTCTGAAGGATCTTTATTGCATACTTTCCTTGTCCAATGAATACTTCACCATGCTTCTACCATACTTCTAGTCCCAAGTAATAGTGCATGAGACCTGGATCTTTCATATCAAATTCAGAGGCTAAATCCTTCTTGCATTGGATGATTAGAGATTCTTCACTTGTTATGAATAGATCATCAACATATAGTAGTAGAATCATAGGTGTGTTGTCCACGACTTTGTAATAAAGGTTTGGATCTGCATGACTCTTGGAGAAACCAAGTCTTGTCAGATAGTTGTCCATTCTGGCGTACCAAGCCCTTGGAGCTTCTTTGAGTCCATATAGAGCCTTCTTCAATCTGCAAACGTGAGTGTCTCTGTAATGTACCTCGAATCCTTGAGGTTGTTCAATATATACTTCTTCTTCAATAGCTCCATTGAGAAAGGTTGTCTTTACATCCATTTGGTGTAGATTCCATCCCATGGAAGCGACAAGAGATATGATAGCTCTGATGGAGGTATACCTTGCCACCAGAGCAAAGGTTTTGTCATAGTCTTCTCCCTCCTTCTAGGAGAACCCTCTGGCCATGAATCTTGCCTTATATTTATCCACGCTTCCATCTGTTGCATGTTTGATCTTGTATACCCATTTTGAGGTTACCACTGATTTCTCTTTAGGTCTGGGTACAATTTCCCATACTTCATTTCTCATAATGGACTGATGTTCTTCCGCCATAGCTTCTTTCCATTGTCCCTTTTTAACTGCTTCTTCGAATGTAGTAGGTTCTTCGTCTAGAAGTTTTTTCATATATGTTGCATAACTTGAGAATCCTTTTGGTCTTTTGCTCTTCCTGGATGTTCCTTCTGGAACCTTGATTCTTTCTGCGTCTTGTAATGTGTCTTCAAGACAAGCTAGTTGTTTCTTGTTCTTTGGTCTATTATCTGGATCAATGTTCTCACATGGCTCCATAGGATGATTAGGTTGATCCTTTTCGTTATTTTCACTTTCTGTGTTTTCTTCATTTGGTTCTTCAATTTCTTCTTCTTCTATAGTTTCTTCAATAGATTTTCTGAAGGCCATCCTTTCAATGAATGTTATGTCTCTGCTTACTTATATCTTGTGTTGTTCTAGAATATATATTCTGTAGGCTTTGTATGAATCACTATATCCCATGAACATCCCCTTCTTTCCTGAGGGTTCTAGTTTATTTCTTTTATCTTTGGGAATATGAGAATAAACTTGACATCCAAATATTCTTAAGTTTTCTACATTAGGTTTATTACCTCATAATGCTTATTCTGGTGTCATGTCCTTCAATATGCGATGAGGGATTCTGTTCTATATGTATATTGTCGTCATTGCTACTTCTCCCCATAGAAACATGGATAGATCTTGATCGTTCAATAGGGACTTTACTGTTTCTTTGATAGATCTGTTCTTTCTTTCTGCTACACCACTTTGTTGAGGATTATGAGGAACAATCAACTCCCTCCTAATCCCTGTTGATTTGCAGAATGCAACGAACTCCTTCGAGGTGTATTCTCCTCCATTATTTGTTCTTAATGTCTTGATCTTCTTGTTAATAAGGTTTTCTATTTCTGTCTTGAATTCTTGGAACTTGCTGAATACTTCATCTTTTGACTTCAGTAGGTACAACCACATCTTTCTTGAATAGTCATATATGAAGGTTACGTAGTAGAGATATCCTCCTAAATATCTGACTGGCATTGGACCACAAACATCTGAGTGTATTAGATCTAGGGCTTCCTTAGATTTGTTGTTTCTACTTGGGAATGATTTCTTGATATTCTTCCCAAGGGCACATCCCTTGCAAATTCCTTCATGTGTAGACTTCAATTCTGGTATCCCTTCAACCATCTTTCTGAGGAAAGGTAATGCTTGATAATTGATATGGGCGTACCTTCTATGCCAAAGCTCATTAGGGTTGACTTCGTCATGTACTAGGGCTTCTTCATTTCGTTCTAGTAGTCTATACAGATTCCCTTCACATCTTCCAATAACCCTAGCATCTTCTATGCTGGAATCTTTATGCCATGATAACACTTTTTCATCTATGAAGGCTATTATGTTTCCTTTGTCTTCTAAACATGATATTGATACAAGATTTTTTTTCTAAACCAGGTACATATAAAGCATTGCTTAAGTGAACATGATTACCCGATTCCAATTTGACGGAGGCTTGTCCAAATCCTTCGACGGGGTAGGTGTTTTTGTCTCCAAGCTCCACTTTGTACGATGTCTTTCTCTCATTTAGATTTGAGAGTCTAGCTTGATCTCCCATCATGTGCCTAGAAGCTCCATTGTCGATTATCCAGATATCGTCTTCAATTGTCCCGGTAAGTGCTGAGTAGTATAAGAGACTGATTATTTCACACATGTCTTCGATTGAATGGTAATTGGTCATGCCTTGATCCAAAACTTCAACTTCGTCATTTCTATCTTTTGAGAAATTCAATAGGTGTGTTGAGTTAGGGTGCATATGAATATATTCTCCTTGAGCGAGATGCTCCATCACAAGGTGTCGGATTTGAGAATTAGGGTTTCTGCAACTGCTACTGCTAGTAACCCTAGCTACAGTGCTTTGGAAGCTGCTCCTGCTAGTAACCCTAGCGACAGTTCCTCAATGAGCTCAATATCTAGCGGCTATGTTTCCTTCCAGCGTTTTAGGATGTCTAAAGGGGTGTGGGCCCATAACCTATTAGAATATAGAAGATTGTGCTCGTTTTACCATTGATGATACCCTCGCACCCAACCACTGGTCGAAGCCACCCTCCGAGCACCTTGACCTTGATTGAGAAGAGAATCCTGGTAGTAATCAATAGCCAAGAGAGGCTAATGCACCAAGCAAGAAAATAGAAACTAAGTTGAATAGATGATCCCACCCAGAAGCTAGCGCACCACTTTCCAACTCTCCCAGAAAACTTGCGCACCAAACTATTGCTGCCTGCAACTACCTGCGTAGATTTTGCTCTCACTGTAACTGCCGAGATGATGTAATAATGAAATTGGCACCCTGTATTTATAGTGAACTAGGCAGGATAACTGGGGCTGACTTCTCCTTATGGGTATCAATAAATTCAATTTAAATGTATTTGTTCAGCCGACAAATTTTCTAGGGTTTCCTTCAATTTTTTTCTTCCTTCCGGAGGATTCTAGTCTCGTCATAGGTCACAATAGAGGTTCATACCTCTCGAAGCTACCATAATATTAACACTCTCCTCCTCCCATGAGAACTTGGAAGATCGGTTTTCTCTCCACTAAGAAAGGGGGTCTGCAATGAGTGCTTCCTCAGTCACTCATCTTCTTGGAACCTCGTTTATCAACTTGGACTGAAAACGCTTCCCAACAAATTCATGTACCCCCAAAAAATTATTTTTTCAGTTCTCTTCAAAACCAAAGAGTTGTACATGCTTTCCCTCTTCAGAAAATGGTCACCAGACTCACTCCTCTACTTCCTCTCTCTTTTTCCATGATTTTCCCTTCATCTCCCTACCTTATTTAGCAAGATTTCATGGGTCAAATCCCCTAATTCGTGGGTCATCCTAGAATCCTATAGATGCGTACTTTTTCTACCCATTCTTTTGAGGCAAGGCAGTTCTAGTACAAAACCCATTCCTTTTCATAAATGTGGGAAACTGATAGTTCATCTACCTACTCCCTCCATTAACCACAATTCTAGAAAAATGGGCAATCTCGGTTTTTTATTATTATTAAATTGGCAAGGGAAAATTTCCTTACTGATATCCTCTCATGCATAATGATATACCTTGTTAACCCCTTCAACAATTATGAAACACTTTCCTTTTTACATTAGTAGCATAAATATTTACACTACCCTTTTAGCAAAATATAGTTACATTTACAAGCTGGGGGAAACATGGGTATTACATAACCACATTAAATATATAATCATGAATGGAAACATATAATGATGGCTTATGGCATAATGAGATGTATATTATTGGAGAAATGCGGGAAAAGGTGTAAAGATGAATGTATTTGTATGGTAGAAAATATGGAAAAAGTGCCAACATCTTACCTAGAAAAAAAAAAATTAACCTGCAATTCTTTCCTAGGAAAGAGATTTGATACCGCTTGGATGATACTAGATGTAATATAATATGAAAAAACAAGAATTCTCATCAGATATTAATGGAACTATGAAATATTGAGTAGATCAACACCAAAAATTATACCTTTATTCAAAGAAAGAAATGTTCACTTGCCTCTTCGAGGGGGAAACGTCCAGCATAACATATCTCTATTACAATAATTCTTCAGACAAACTTTCTCATACTCCTACTCTTATTTATACTAATCCTATATTATAAGGAATATTCTAGAGGAAGATCCTTCTAGAAGCAGAAGCTTCTATTAGGTTTTCTTACATTGATTTGTTCGCATTTATTTAATAGGCCTTATTAATTAATGTCAGCCTTTATTACATGTATCATGATAACTAATAACCAACTAAGAGGGGTTAGGGTCGGACCCTAACATTTGAAGTTTTGACAAGATCTCAACAAGGTTATTTCATGACCATATTTTGGACAATATGACCAAGTTTCACCTTTATCCAAGCTCCAGGATCCTAGTTACAACCTACTGAAGTTTTAGGCCAATTTACCTTTTTATCCCTAAATATTATAGGAATCTTCCTTCTCATCATGTACTCTTTCAAATACCCATATTTCCAATATGAATCCATAGATGTCTATCATGGTTCAATATCTTTCCATAGACTACTCATGTGCCCCAAATTTACTTCTGAGCAGGAATTTATGCCCTCTCAAAGTCAACTGGTACTTAAATTTCACCCTGCACTAACTAGTCTGTAACTTTCTTATACGAGCTCCATTTTGATAATAGTTTAGCTCATTGGAAATCTCTCCTTGAGATCTTTTATTTAAGCTACAAATACTTTATTTAGTGCCTATGGCACTTACAATCCTATTGGAAAAGGCATTTTTTGGAGTAAGCGCAGTAAGAAAGGAAGTATGGACCAAAGGGAACATCACATGTCAGAAAAGAAGGAAGACCAGTGCGACAAAGGGTAAAGGAAGCAGCGAGCAACAGGGTTTGCGGAAATCTGGTGCATATGTGGAAAAACCTAGCCATGTTAGAGTTAGGATTTTGGAGTCATAATGTAAGGGTTTTAACCCATTTTGTAGTATAAATAAGATGTATGAGGTAGATTGAAGAATCAATATCATCATAATCTATTATATTTTTTCATGGTATTTTTTTGGTGTCTTACTTTTGAAGAACCCTTTTGAGTGTGAGTTTTGTATTGTTGAGAGTTGTGGAGCTCAGATGGAGTCAATATTGAGATGTAACTAAGGGTCAGGTCACAAGTTGTGGATCTTGGTGTGACATTGGTCATTCTCACCACTATTCACATATCCCATGATGTAATGTTCTCAACACAATTGTGATGAAGAATAAGAAATAAAAAGAAGATCTGTGTGGATGTAGCCCCAGGGGGGTGAACCACGGTAAAAACCTATATTGCAATGTGTCTGAATGATTTTTCTATTTTTTCAATTATGGTTAAATGGTTATATGAATGAATGGTTTTAATTACAACACACACTAGAATATGTATGCATAATGAATATTATGAATGAATGAACTAGTAGATATGATGAATGGTAGGATAGAATGCATGGTTAAGTAGAAATAGAAATAAAAAGAACACCCCCAGTCCTTTCCATGAATGCAGACACCTGTGTTCTGTAGTAACCCATAAACCATCTCAAGTGATACTGCATTATGCACTTTGTGCATAATGTAGCCTTTTGGTTTACCATAAGGGTCGATAGTGAAAAGGTTTTATTTTTAGAACTAAGGTAGAACCCGGGTCAGCCAATATATCCAACAAATGGTTCCATATTCAACTGGAACTCAAAAGAATAGCCAAGAATGGGTTTGGTGAAGAAGATGCAGTGGTAAAAAGGGATGTTTAGGCCATGGAATCCTATGAAGGAAGATATTGAAATATGGTTGGAGACAAAGAAATTGTTGTTTGCGTAGAAAGATAATAAGGGTTCTAGGTATACATCATGCCAGTACCTGCAGAGGTATGTGTTTATTGATTTGTATGAAGCATATTTTTGTTTCTTTCCAGACTTATTATAGAATTGATTGTTAAGGTTGAAGGATACCCATTCGACTAATTGGATTAGGCCAGTAGAGTGGATTGTTGAAAATATTGCGTGACTGGAAAGGATTAATAAAAAATTGATGCATGTAGTGGATTTCTGGTTAAACAATATTACTACGGGGCTTATCATTGATTTTACAGTAGATATAATGAATTCATATATTGTTGCAGAGTGGGATTTATTGAATGGACCCAAAGGGAGGTACAATAGGTCTCTTTACATGTCGATCAATATATTATTACATGATAAAGGCATGATGACCATGGAATCAGACAACTAGATCACTCTGTGTGCATGGGGGAGTTGGGGGAAGCACTAAGGAAGATATGAGAAATGAAGAAGGCTCTAGAGAGTAGCCAGAAGAAGGAGGCAATGGACCCCATCATGATGGATGATGAAATGACCAGGAAAATCATAAGGACAACATGTGTGACGCATAGTAGATGACCCTACTAGTACAAGAGGAATAATAAGAAGAGGGAAGTAGCCAAGCAAGAGCACTTGGATAACGATGAGGAAGAGGTAGAGGATATATGCAACACGAGGTAGATTGAGGATATATTGTGTGCCACATATGAGAGGAAAACTAGAGGTCATGGGTCTAGTGTAGAAGAAGACTCTCCATTCCATATCTGAATTAGTGTGGAACCCACAACCCCATGTGCAACTAAGACATCTGAAGAAGAAAAACTGGTTAACTAGCAAGTGATTAGTGGTAGAATAATTTTTACATGACGTGGGCCCAGTAGAAGAAGTATAAGTTCAACAAGTAGCAGTCAAGTATCTACATTGCATGGAGGTGGTAGTTCATCAAATTTCACAATGGTAGGACAAGATCCAATGATTAGGTTACCAAAGTTCTGAGGGGATGGGTCAGATGATCCAGAAAAAACATTTAATTATCTGTGAGAAGATATGGGCACCAAAGTAGATTACAGATGAAGATACAAAGGTTGCACAGTTGGAAATCACATTCAAAGACCGTACATTAGACTGGTACACGGGTCTCGCAACAAATAATCCGACGGGAATGCCTACAACTGTAGTAGATGTGAAGATGCAGTTAATGAATGAATTTCAGAAACCAAGCTCAGAAGACTAGTTTATGAATGAAATTATAGAGATCAAGAAGAAACCAGGAGAATCAGTCTAGGAAGTGGACCAAAAGTTTAAGAGGCTAAAAGGTAAGTTAAAATACACTATTACCGATACACATCATACACATTTTTTTGTTATTTCTTTGTTTCCACATTTGAAGTATCCCTTGAGATAGCATAAATTCCAAAGTCAAGGTGAGGATCTACAAGTAGCATTGTAGCTAGAGGAAAACTAGTATAAGAATATAGATTCAGTTGTGGAAGAGATGAATCAATATCTGAATAACTTAACATTCTAGTTGAATCAGAATAAATGGAAGGATAAAAGAGAAGATGTCTAGTGTACAATGTGCAGGATAGAAGGCCATCACAAGAATGATTGTCCATTATTTGCGCAGTATATTGGAGTAGGTATGCCAAACCCTTTAGCTTCAAGAGGACCATGGTGTGAGATTTGAAAAACACATGGGCATGATCCTTATCACTAACCCCTAATGCAGAAGTATCAGATAGTACCAAAGAGCACATTTTGTAATTTTTTCAAGTCAGTTAGACACCAAGACAAGGACTGTAGAACCTTGGAGATGATGAAAGAGAAGATTTCATATACATACAGGGTGTAGGCTAGGCATTTAACAGGACAATCTACACAACATGCATAGTTTAACAATGCGTAGCAACCATAGTATAATCCCATGCAACAATTTGTAGCACAACCACAATATAATGCACAACAATTTCAAGGGAAACAACAATATAATCCTGCACATCAGTGCGCAGCTCCATCGCAGTACAATAATGTGTAGTTGTAGTATAATCAAAGACCATAGTATAACACACCACGCGAAGATAATTAGGGAAATAGAGTAGGCTTCAGAGGAGGAGGTCATGGAGGAAGAGGATTTGGAGGAGGTCGAGGACCAATAGTTTGTCATAATTTTTAGAAACCAGGGCACTATGCAAGAGATTTTCCACAACCACCTGCGACATGTATATATTGTCGCGCAAAAGACCATGAAACAAAATATTGTCCCACACTCTTGATAAAGATACAGGACAAGAGGAACCAGACCAATCAGAACGTGAAATGGATTGGGGTGGAAAACAAAGAAGAGGATGGGAATAAGATTAACATAGTTACTAGAGGTGGAGCTAATATAGGAGAATATGCATCCAAGAAGAATCAGGACCACTACCAGTGGGTTAGGAAGAATACAGGGCCTGAATAGAAGTTTGATGTGCGCAAAGAGAAAGAGATATTCAAAGAAGCTAGACAGGAGATTCTGAAAGAAAATATTGTGTCTACTTCAAGGACCAAACCAAAAGATGAGATACCAGTGTATGACATGCCTTCATTATTTGATTAGACCAGTCAAGAGCAGTCTTCATACAAAGTAAGTAACGTAAGAAACCTTTTGGGGTCATGTGTAAAATTGTTGAATGATAAAAATTCTTTACAAGTATTGCATAATTTGTTAGAAAAGTGTAATTCTAGGGAAGAAGGGGTAAAAAGAGTAAATCAGGTTTGTAAGAAGAGAAGAAACAGTAGGGAATTCATATTGAATGCCAACATAGGATATTTCAATATGGGTGATATTATACTAGACTTAGGATCTGAAGTCAATGTTCTTCCAAAGAAAACATGGTAGGCTATGGGAGAATCTCAACTGGGATATTCACCTATTCATTTGAAGTTGGAAAATCAACATAAAGTGGTGCCAATTGGTAGGTTGAATGGGATTCCAAAAGATTTATATGGTGTGCACACCATGGCTGATTTTGAAGTCATTGACATAGTAGATAATACTTTTCCATATCCAACACTGTTGGGTCTTGATTGGGATTTTGATAACCAGACTCTTATTAACTTGAAAACAAGGAAGATGATATTTCAATCAAGAGAATATAGATTTATTGTACCATTGGATCCCTTAGAAGGAGGAAGGTATGTGGAACCTGTGACAGACAATAATCTTATAGAAGATGTCAATCAGCTATACAGAACTACCGCGCATGAAGAGGATTATATCAAACCAACTGCAGATGGCATGCTCAGTTGGAGGAGTATTAGTTCTTGTGCTTCAGACTCTAACATAGGACTACAAAACTGACAACAATGACTACATGAATTATCTAGTAGGATATGCGCCAGAATGGCGTGTGCGCAGAGATGGGTTGGTACAGAGGTAATAAAACCTCCTACTTTTTATGGTTTGAATGATTTAGAAGAATTTTTAATGAAGTTTGAGGCATAGGTTATGGAAAATTAGATATTACCAACATTAGATATTTCTTTAAAAGATACAACTACAAGATGGTGGGGTACACACAAAGCAAATATTAACAATTGGTTTCAGTGCAAAAGGTTACTGTGCATCAGATTGAGCGCAGATCAAGAGCATAGATATGAGGAGAAATATGAGGGATTTGAAAAACCTCAAGAACATGTATATAAGTTCATAGTTCAATGGAGATTAGTACCACCAGAAGAATGGCCACGCCATTTTATTCACACACTAGAAGGAATTTCGAATAACTAATACACAAAATAGGAACAATGCAAAAAAATTGCTAACTGGGAAGAGATACAACATAATTTTATAGTTACATTTCCCTTTGAGAATGGCAGTCTAGAGATAGATACAATGGTGAAAGTGGTTAGAGACAGGATATTTGAAGAACCATAATTTGAAATAATCCCAGCATATCAGAAGCAGGCTAGACAGACAGTTAAACAATTGCGACATTGTTATCACATCACAGAAGAAGAAGATCCAACAAAATATAATTTGCGCAATATACAGATCCCAGAAGTGGAAGGTGAAAGGGAAGTAGAAGGTCCCAAGCTAGATTCAGAAGATTATGTTGCACCATTAAAGATCAAGAAGGTAAACATTGGAACTGCAAAAAACCCAAACATGGCTAGTATTAGAGATTATTGGGATAATCAGACAGTAGAAAGGATCACATAACTATTGTGCGAGTACAGTGACTTATTCCCAACGACATTCTCAGAGATGAAGAGGTTAGAAAGAGAGCTAGGATAGATGAAGATCCCTTTGAAGCCAGAAGAAATGCTTGTCAAACATTGACCTTATAGATTGAATCCAATATACAAAGATAAGGTGAAGGTAGAAATTGACAAGAAGCTCGAAGTTGGTGTTATAGAACCTATGGAAGAATCAGAATTGATAATCCCTATGGTGGTGCAGGAAAAGAAGCAAGGAGGGATTAGGATTTGTGTAGATTTGATAAAATTGAATTATTCTTTCCTATGTGATCCTTTTCCTACCTCATTTACAGATGAAGTCTTAGAGAATGTAGAGGGTCAAGAAGCTTATTCCTTTACAGACGGATTTTCACGATATCATTAGATTAGGATTGCACCAGAAGATAGAAAGAAGACTACACTTTCTACAGAGTGGGGATCATTTCAGTATACAGTTATGTCATTTGGATTGAAGAATGCACCAACAATTTTTTCAAGGGTAATAGTAGGATCTTTTAAGGACTTTATTCATAAGTTTTTGGAGGTTTACTTGGATGATTGGACAATGTTTAGTATTAAGTCTTATGTTGGATGGGTGCAGACAATGTCATATATCATTGAACATTAAGAAATGTATTTTCAGCACACCTTTTTGGATTATGTTAGGATATGTGTTGTGTAAACAAGGTTTGTTGGTTGATCCTGCTAAAATTGTTGTCATAGTTAACTTACCACCACCAAAGTTAGTGCACCAATTGAAGAGTACATTGGGCCATACAGGATATTACATGAAGTTCATAAGAGGATATGCACATATCATTGCGCTAATGGAGAAGTTGTTGAAGAAGGACACTAAGTATCAATGGAATGATGAATTCCAGTAGAGTTTGGATATTTTGAAGGAGAAGATGGTTATTGCGTCGATTTTAGTCTTTGTAGATTGGGAAAAATAATTTCACGTTCATGTGGATGCATCTGCAATAGCATTAGTAGCAGTATTAACCCAACCAGAGGAAGGTGATAGATCACCTTGTTGCATTTGCAAGAAGAAATTTATTAGATTCAAAACAGAACTATAACACTACAGAAAGGGAAGGATTAACTATGGTGTATGCTTTGTAGAAATACAAGCATTACTTGTTAGGGAAACATTTCAAGATGTTCACAAATCATTCTGCTATGAGATATTTAGTCAATAATCCAATATTGGGGGGAAGGATATGCAGATGGCTACTTTTGTTCTAAGAATTTGATTTTGAAGTTGTGGTGAAGCCTGATAGATTGAATGCAGGACCAGATCATTTATCCAATATAACTAATGGAGAAGAACCAGCAAATGGAAGACAACTTTTTAGATGCATAATTGTTTTCAGTACAAATAGTTGATGAGTACTTTGCAAACATTATTGAGTTTTTTATTACAGGCTTTGCACCAAGAGAATTTATCATTGTGCAGAAGAAAAATTTGGTGGTCAGAGTTGCATATTATCAATTGATTACAGGTAATTTATACAAACTTGGAGCATGAAGGGATCGATGGAGGACATTACGCAAAAAAATCCACCGCACAGAAGGTATTTCACATAGGATTATGGTGGCCAATAATTCACAAGGATTAAAAGGAATATGGTCAGAAGTGTGGTCTCTTTCAAGGATTTGGGAAGCCATCTAGGAGGGATAAGATTCCATTAATACCTCAAGTAACTCTACAAGTATTTGATAAATGGGAAGTATATTGTGTACATCCAATTAATCCACCAACAAGAAGATGAGGAGCCATATATATCGTTACAACATCGAAATACTCAACTAGATGTGATGGGGCAACGCCAGTAAAGGATTGTAGCGCAGAGACTGTCGAACGCTTTTTATTTGAACAGGTAGTGACAAGGTTTGGATGTCCAAGTATATTGATGAGTGATTAGGGGACTCACTTCATTAACAATACAATTGAGGAAATGCTTGAAGAGTTTAAGATACATCATCAGAAGAGAACTCCTTATCACCCTCAAGCAAATGGAACAACAGAATCCTTTAACAAGATTTTGGAGAATGCCTTGACAAATATTTGTAATATGAACAGAGATGATTGGGATTTGAAGGTACCAACAATACTTTGGGCTTATAGAACTACCTGCAAGAATATAATAGGGAAAACACCCTTTAGATTGGTGTATGGACAGGAAGTAGTAGTTCCCTTAGATTATTTGATCCCAAGTCTACACATTGCAGCAATCACAGATATGAAAGAAAGGGACGCAACAAGGGAAAGATTGGTTCAATTGATGGAATTAGAAGAGGACATAATCATAGCAGGTTTTCGTCAAGAGGTACAGAAAACAAAGGATAAATCATGGCATGACAGACATATCAAGAAGAAGAATTTTAAGGAAGGAGATCTAGTTCTCTTCTATGATAGTAAGTATTTGCAGCACCCATGGAAGCTTAGAATGCATTGGCTAGGGTCATACTAGATAAAGTCTATCGCAGATGGAGGTTATGTACAACTGTAAGGTTTAGTAGGAAAGGAATTTCAAGGACTGGTGAATGGTAGTCGACTGAAACTATATAGGGAAATTCGACCCACTAACCCTCTGTAGTTGCAGCGCAGCAAGTAAACTTGTACATATTTTAAATAGTAGGAGTAAAAAGAATAAAAATGAAGAAAAAATAGAAAAATGAAGAAAAAAACAAAAAGAGGTAGTTAGAGGAATAAGTGACAGATAGACAGTTGGGAATGCCATCGCACAGTAGACATAAAATTTGTGCGACATAATTCATAAGACTGCGTACAAGAAAATTAAACTTCATGCGATGGGATGAAGAATGACCAGAAAAGTGGAAAATAGGTGAAYAGAAAAGAACAGATGCACCAAAACATTAATGACAGAGTCTTATTGACGGGCGAAATCGACTGTCCGTCAACTGAGAGAGTGGAACCGGTCCAGGGTTGTCTAATAACCCAATCCGTTTGGAATGAACCACCCTGATGGGTTTAGYGGCTCCGTTAGCCGATCTAAGGTCCTAAGAAAACAAAAGAAAACTAATCTAAACTAACTAATCTAACTAAAACTAAATAAAACAAAATATTAAAACAAACTAAACTAATCTAACTAACTATACATACAAACTACTAATTATTACTATACTAACTACTAATTGAAATATAACTCATTCACAAAATACACAATATCTACAATTCACAGATTTGAATAAAACCTGAAAAAACTCGCTATATTCTGCCCTAAGACAGTAAAATATATTTTTTGTTGATTTTATGATTTTATGAAAGAGAAATAAACAAAACTAACTAAACTAAACAACTATTATACTAATTCTTACTATAATCTAACTAAACATATATCTAACTAAACTACTAATAAATATACTAAACAAATAAATAACAAACTGACCTGGAAACGCTCCAGGTTTGTCCAATGTATGATGACTGTGCTAGCAGGTCGGAGGAAGGAAACTTGCACCGAATAATCCATAAGCTTCTCATAAACGATAGTTGCAGTGCTCTTTAAGTTGGAATACAGGACAAACAAGACATAAAAAAAAAATATCACAACAATCATATAATTTATAAATCTCCACAATTAGGTAAACCTGTTATGCAAAGACTTATACTTAATAATTCAATTGATGAAGAAGAGAAATCTGTCATTCATAAACTGAACCAAGTAATTGCTGTATTTTTAGTAATGGAAGAAATTAGACATGGATCATATTAATTAATTCATATCATTTGCAAAAGACTAAGATAGCTAAAGTAGTCATTAATCAAATGCAAAGTGATAACATAAACATGAAACAAAATATTGATATTATGAAAGCGAAAGCTGTAGCAGAACATCAATTTATGTCTCAGCCTGTATTAGATATCCATAATCCTAGTTCTCCCACAAGCGAGGATGATCCTTATTACACAAAATAATAAGTATTTAAAGGTTTTCCAAAGGGTAAAACCTCCCTGTGGAAGTTATAAAACTGTTTACATAAAATCTTGGAAGATCTCCCAAAGTTGTCTAACTAGGAAACTAAAATAAAAAGTAAAACATCCAAATATCCTCTAGACTGTCCATCAAATCCCATGCAATTCGAATTCACCTGAAAAGGACAAAAATGAACAAATTAGAAGGATCTTTTATTAATAAAATGATGGAAAATTTAATTCTATAGACTAGCTACAGAATCATGCGATTATGTAGCTAGTCTAAATAAGATACAGAATCAGCATGGAAATTAATCGAAAATGTTTTTAAAGATTTCAATTTAATTGAAATCCAATAGCAATTTGAAAATGAATCATTTAATTTGAATTTGTTATGCAATTCGAAATCAAACAGGATCCAAATCAATTGAATGATCACAAAGATAGTCGCACTCTGTTTTCTATTACACCACAAAATCGAATGAACAGAACCATAATCCCAACATAGGGAAATCGTGTGATATCAATTTGGAATCGACACAATCAAAACAAATCGCGTACAATTGTTATGCTATCCTATCAGCAAGGGATACGATCGGAGCCAAACAAGATCGTTATCAAATCGTTATCACTATGTTGACATAGCCACGAATTAATCCAAACTGGCGTGAAAATCAATTGAAATGAAATCGTAATAGGATCGATTGATTAGCCACAGAATTTGTAATTTGTTACTGTGAATTGGGAAAACAAGATTATTTTGAATTTGGTCAGAATCTTTCATTTGGTAATCAATTATAATCGGATTTGACAGGAGTAACGAATGTCGATCAATTTGTTTTACGAATCAAATAGAGCAACAATCAAAACACGAGCCCAGTTCACAAAACAATCTTGCCAACTCATAATCCAGTCAAAATAGAAGTGAATCGAACAGAAAAGGTTTCAACATAGTGATTACGAATAAAAAACATCCCACGATTCGGGCGCATTCACACAGGTTTAATGAGATCATTTTTATAAAAACAAAGTGTTTCTTTCCAAATTAATTTGAACAGAGTGGTACTCATGATTTGGAAAATCTTGTGACACAGCATACGAATCATACGAGATCGAATCCGAGCACAATCGTATTCTAAATTGAGTATGGAACTTCCCGTGAGGAGTGGATACAAAACAAATTGTATTGAAAACACACCATTAATTTCGTTACTTCACTCAGACTGACTTAGCAAATGAAATCCAAACGAATAAACATTCAAATCCAATAAAATCTATAAGCAAATCGTATATCAAATCAAAATTCCTTCTATTTTTATCAAAATGAAACCATGTACAGGATGATCACCAAATGACAGAGGAATTTGGATGAGTGACTGAACTATTTAAAAACAAAATTCAAATCATTTCATTAACCTTGATTATTCACAAAACAAAAACGATGTCAAATTATCATACCTGTACTGTGATGAAATGGCTTGATTATGCCAATTTAGAGTTGACCACAGCTGTGGCTGATTCAACGTTTTTGAAAAGGATAGAGCCCGTTGTCTTCTGCTTCTTATCAGTTTTTTGGAGCTTGGGTCTTTGACTGGTTAGCACTGCAATCTGATCTTCCAGTGATCAAATTTTCGGTTGGAGTATGGGAACATCAATGTAGTATCGTTCTAGCCATGAATCGCATTGGTCACAGGGTGACTGTGTGGGTTTTGAAAGAGCAGGCGACGGTCTGGTCAAATGGTCGAGGGTTTCATGAGGAAACTTAATACCAGGGTAGCCAGGGTCGTTACTTAGGTAGGGGGGAAGGTTCGACACGAAATCGTATGGTGGTTCAGGGTATAAACCCTGCGAGTAAGGATATTCATCGGCTAAAAAACGTTCAATATCAGAATCAGAATCCTCACTCAGAACTATAGGTTTTAACTCAGCAGAGGGTTTAGTCTTGTTCCTGGCCATCCGATAAATCAAACAAGCATTTTTTTTACCCTTAGCATTAGCAGTAGGGTTAGCCTTAGGCTTTTTGCTCACTGGCTTTTTAATAGCTTCGACATCCTTAGTTACAACGTCGGGTAAGTCGATAGGAGGGTAGGCTGAAGGTTTATGAGCAGGCAATAAGACATAGAAGGGTACAGGGGGTACAGCCTTGACTTCACTCACCACAGGTTTTTCAACATGTATAGGGTTCGGATCCTCGAAACCATTCCGAGCAACGAAAGTTCTCCAATTATCCTCGTGCAACCCCAAATGATAAACGACGATAAGCTTAATAAGCCCAAAGTGGAACAGGCTACTGTCAGCCTACTTCCCTTTGAACCTTTTCGACATTTTATACAGGCTACAATCAAAATAAAAGGGCATATTCAACGAGTATCCCATACAAATCATAAGCAAACGTAGGTGGTAGATAAACACAAGTCCGTATTGACCTTCACAGGTCACGAACTGTTTGATTATCATCAAAGTATCGTGCCATCGTGGTTTAAGTGCAGAGATGGACATACCTATGTCACAAGAGGTGACTTTGCACGAGAGGAACAACAATGTCCATGGGACCTCCTCGACCTTACAATTCTTTAACCAATGTTGTCCAATGGTCGGTAACCCTGTGGCAAGACTGATAAATTTCTCATCAATTTCCAATTGTATGTCGCCCACCTTGGCTCTACAGCCATCGAAGGTCATGGAAAACTGTCATGATACACAGAGGTTGAAACCCTCAAATCGTTTCACGAATGTAAGCCATCCATTATCTTCCAAGTCTTTGCGGGCATTGTCAAACATTAACAGATCTTGGTTGTCGTTTGGCTCGATCCACATGACTGGTGCCATGGAGCCGAGCACATGGTAAACCGAGGGTTTGGATCACAATACACACACAGGAGCAGAGATACGCACTGCTAACAGAAGTGAACGGTGATAAGTGGTAGGCATAAATGCCATCGTGCGAAGGTGGTGGAGTTATTCATTGCCATGCATAACAATTATGGTCAATAGTACCACCACCAGCGTATATAGCTATTATATCCACTATAGCATAGTTTAAAACTCATGTCACTTTCCCAACCAACGAAACAATGGTAAGTGTATAAACAATGCGTTCAATCAACGTTATACCAAAGTTTGAAACCATTAATCATACGATTCAAAACTAAAAGTACATGTTTAACCATGCGCCATTGCATTGTAACAACTCATATCCATCGTTTAACCAATGTACCAATAGGTAATCATATAATCAACAAACTAATAGTTCTGAAAACACAAGATATAAATGAAATATTTAACCATAACACCCATTGCATTTTCACGAAACCAAAGGTCAAGTAAATCAAAATAAAAATGGAAATCCAAATATTAATGCATTGCAAACTCAATGAAACCCTGTCACATAATCAATATAAGAATGTCCAATGAGTATGGTTCAAAAGTTATGCCAGCTACATAATGATAAACAAAAGGTAAGCGCGATAGGCATATCTATAAAAAGATCATGACAGCTCAGACAGTGATCGAAATATGACTTCGAAAGATTAAGTTTTCACGCTTACAGTCGTGAAAACAAAACGAAAATAAGTGTGTAAATGTCGCAAGAAATGAAAATGTCGTTTATTTGAAAATTGCGGTGAAAACTTGATGTTTGAAAGACATAGGTGTAGGCAGCTTATAGGATCATAAAAATGTGAGTTGGCTGCCAACAAGTCTATAAAAAGAGAAAATTCGGGAAAATGAAAAACACTTGTGATTTTTGAGTGACCGGGTGATAGAGCAAGCAAAGTGTGAGCAAGTGTGGGATTGTGAAGAACCCAACCGACATCTATATTATACTTTCCCTGAAAATAAGAAGATGAAACCTCCCAAAGTTGGAAATCCTGGACAGTTTGCAAGTGTGACCAAACAAATTGGGAAGAAAAAGGAAAGAATATCATAACCGAAAATTATTGTGGAGGTGGAGGATGCGACAATGCCAGAGACTGAATCCCTTCGTCCAACAAGGGTAGAAGAAGAAAAATTAGTCGCAGAAGAAATGAAAGTGGATCAGAGCGTAGGACAATGAACATCAGAAATCCCTAATGACGAAGCAAACCCTAATTTAGAAAACTTTGCAGGAGTAGAGGAAATGGAAAAACAGAGTGAGGGGACCCTCAAAGAAAAATTCTTGGTCAAATACATTACAGACCAACAAGAAATAGAGGATGATGAAGAAGAAGAAGTCGAGGAAGAACTTGCAGAAGAAAACCCATTCACGACCAAGAAAAGGAAAACACTAGATGATCCAAGCAAACAAACCCCAAGGAAGATCATGCTCTCTCATATCCCAGATGACGTAGTTGCAATTCAAGACATGCTAGGAAAAGTGGAAAAAATGAAGCATGTGGGTCATGATGTAACAGACATAACAAAGTTTCTTGACCTTGCATAGGAAATATATTTAGAAAACAAGGAGGCTGGACCCTCAGGAAAACCAATTTTGGATCCCGCGTAGTGGATCACAGGATTATACAATTCATGTATTATGAACTTGCTAGAAATACCACATTTCAGGCATGGTAAGAACATGGGCCACTGTGTGAAACAACTACTGGCAAGACTACATGGAGGTATCTTGTGGATGGGAAGGTTGGTCCATATAGATGTAGACCTCATAGAAAAAATCATATGGTTACCTACCAGTGGTGTAAAACCAGAGGATTACTTGGAGAACAAAGTAAGGGACAAGGAGATTGCAGAAGAGGTTAAAGCCCAGTTCGGGACAAACAGGGGAAACATGGGCGTAGTGATAAAGGACATCAACAACCCTGCAACGAGGTTTTCCAAAAATATTATGGCATGTAAACTCTTACGGAAGTGTCAAAAGGAAGAGGCCTTGGCAAGAGTCATAGCAACAGATGAACAATATGTAAAGGATTTAGTATTCAGCTGGGTGCCCTATTTACTGAACCAAGTTTTGATAGACTATAGGGATGCACAGGATAATGGGACATAATTCCATTACTTTTGGATGTTGATATTGGTAGCATTGGTAGGCTAGAAGGAACCTAAATTCACATCCTTTCTGGAAAAAAGAGGGAAATGTTGTGCAATGTGGTATACAACATTATGGCATGCAAAATACACTAAGAACCAACAGGCAAACTATGCAGTATTTGCAATGTTCCTGGAAGATATGTAACAAAAGAAAACTAACATGTGGAGAATCCCAATCGAAGTAGTTAAGGAAAACAAAGGAATTTCCAACTTTAAGGGTTCAAGACACCACATGTGGATTCAGGCCAGAAGAGATCCAAAGAAGAAGTGGCTAGAAATGAGGTACTACACAATGTGGGAGGAAGTAGAATAGATAGTAAAGGAATAGCTTGCATAATGGAAAGTTGCAGTAACAGAAGAAAGGGACAAAACCTAAGGAACAAGTAGAAGCAATTCCATCAAGTAAGACAGGAATTCCATCAGAAAATACAAGGTTGCAAAGTGCAATCAAACCTCAGGAAGTAGCATAACAGTAAATCAGACATTGTGTCAAGGGAAGAAGTGAAAGGAGATAGAGAGAAGGTAAAGGGAGATAGCTCTCACAAAAAGGAGGTACATGAGGACAAAACAGAAAATAATAAAATTGAGGCACATACCTCAACCCAACCAAGAAGAGGACTGGAGCATAGGAGGGGGAACTAAGAAATAAAATGAAGTACCACAAGAATCCCCGAGTACTCACTATCATAAAAGATGATGGAAAATTAATCGTAGAAAAATTCCAAGATAGAGGGGAGAATGTAGTACTTGCAGTAGAAGTATGAAGAGAAGAAATTATGGAGAAGTTAGTAGAAGTGCATGACATTCTTCAGAGGCTACAGAGAAGTACAGTGCATCATCCTATAATGCAACAGAAAGAAAAATCATAGGAAGCACCAATACAGAAAGAATAGGAAGAGGCAATATAGACAATAGTAAAGGTAACTGAAAGGTTTAAGGTCACAAAGGAAATATTGGAAGTAGATGAGAACACATAGAAGAAACAGGTGAAGGACCTAGAACATTTAGAGTTGGTTTGGGCACACATACCCACAAAGGCATTATATGGGTTACAGGCGAGTGTGATGCAAGAAGTCCAGTCTAGAGCTAGAGAGGATGCCACCAACCTAGAGATTGGCATGGAGGTTAAGGATATATTGCAAGTAATTTGTGAGAAAATAACAATGGAGATGGAGGAGGAGAAACATTGTGTATATAAACTAGAGAAAAAACTTGCAGAAGTATACAACAACATACTAGACTATGCACTAGCATTAGAGGTTATAGCAGAAGAAAAGATACAAAAGATTGCACAGACAATGGAGAGATATAAGTAGGAGATAACAAATTTAATAAAAAAAATGACTCTGAGCACACCCCTAGAAGTGAGGGAACTGAGAGAGAAGGAGGCTATTGCACACATAGATAGAATAGCGTAGGAAGCAAAAGAATTTGTGGAATTGTATGACATGACTGCACACATTTGGACCAGCCTGGAAGAAGATGAAAGGATCCAGTAATTGGAGAAAAGAGAAGAAAATTTGAACGTTGCATTTTAGGATCTAAAGAAGAGTAGAAGACAATGGCCATATCCCTAAGACTGAGGTTCATCCAGGAGATGAAAAACCTGTAGACATAGGTAAAGGTCACACAAGAGGAGAAACAAGCACGACAGGCTAAGTTGGATCACCTACAAGAACAAGCAAAACAAATGATAATAGCGTTGGAAACGATGAAATCCAGCATGGAACAAGCACATGCGGAAAGAAGGGAAATGTTGAAAGATCACATGATAGCGCAAGATGTGGAGATACTGGAAGAAAAGAGTGTGCATGAAAAGGAGAAAGTGACAGATTTTCCAAAGAAGTTTCATGTACTGGAGGTAGCATTGCAGCAAGTAAACCAAGTCTAAGTGGCTCAGGATGAGCCACAAGCCATAGGTTAGTGTTGGGGGCCTGTTGGAGCAGGCAATTTTGGGAGTAAGCACAGAAATCAATCCAAAGGGAACATCATGCATTGGAAAATAAGGAAGACCAACATGACAAAGGGTGAAGGAAGCAACGCGCAATAGGATTTGTGGTCATTCGACACATATGTGGACAAACCTAGCTATGTTAGGGTTAGGGTTTTGGGGTCATAATGTAAGGGTTTTAACCCATTTTGTAGTATAAATAAGATGTATGAGGTAGATTGAAGGATCGGTATCATCATAATCTATTATATTTTGTGATGGTATATTTTTGGTGTCTTACTTTTGAAGAACCATTTTGAGTCTGAGTTTTGTATTGTTGAGAGATATGGAGCTCAGATGGATTCAATATTGAGATGTAACTGAGGGTCAAGTCACAAGATGTGGATCTTGGTGTGACACTAGTCAGCCTCACCACTATTCATATATCCCATGATGTAATGTGCGTAGCACTATTTTAATGAAGAAGAAGAAATAAAAAGAAGATCTTTGTGGACGTAGCCCCAAGGGGGTGAACCATGCTAAAACCATGTGTTGCAATTTGTCTGCATTCTTTTGGTATTTTTTCCATTATGGTTAAATGGTTAAATGAATTAATGTCACTTCCACGTCACCACCATGTAGCCTCCAAGTCACTACTGACATCATATACGGTAAAATACCCAAATTTCACAAATATCGTATTTTTCCAAATTTGCAGAGTTTTCAAATTTCCACATAGGACACCATGGAAGTTATGAAATTAATCTTTCTATGTCCAATTCAACCATGGGTTCAGTTAATTCCCATCAAACTTGACCCTTTGACATTTATGGGCATGAATTCCTCCTAAATTCACTCAAAAATTGGGGATTTTACTCAATTTCACCATCGCTACACATAAATTCAATAATTCATCCAATTATAGGCCTAAATTTACTCATTTAGAGGTTATTAATTAGGGATTTTAACCCTTGAATACAAGTCTCCCAAAATTGTTGAGAAATTCCTAAGCTTTTCCTTAAGCATTTTGTCAAGAAAGTTGTAGTCATTCTCTGAACTTGAGTTTTTCACATTCAGCTTTTGGATGCTGACAAATGGCCCATGCAGGCTCAATATTGAACACATTCCTTTGATACCACAATGTAACATACCCAACCACCTAGATGAGTCATGTTACCTCTATTCTTTTCTCTGATACCACAATGTAACGTACCCAACCACCTAGATGAGTCCCATTACCTCTATTATTTTCTCTGATACCACAATGTAATGTACCCAACCACCTAGATGAGTCTCATTTCCTCTATTCTTTGCTATGATACCATAATGTAGAATCCCCAACTCTAAGTTGTTCCATACCACAAAAAATGTTTACTCTCTGATACCAATTTAATTAACAATTATGCTCTACATATGAATGTAAATGCATTCCTAACAACATATAAATGTCAAGCATAATTATAACAGAAAAAAACCCATAAAATATTTATCTCAATTTAACACACAATAATAAATAAGAAACACATGAAGACACTTATATTTTATAAAACATTGATTGGCTATAGACCTCAGACATTCTTCCTAGTAATAAACTTTGTTGCTCATAAACTCTTAGCAGCAGGTCACCCCTGAGCTAAGCCTAGAAAACTCCACCATGGCACAGGATTTCTAAGCCATACTAAGGTATAAAAAACAACAGTAAATAAATCATGCCAATGTGCCAACTCTAGCAACCATTCCTAGCTCACAACCTGTCATTCCCCATAGTTTGTCCCACCCTAGAAATCATACCCCGTCTTTTCTCAACAATCCTTCAATTATCTTGCTTCCCTTCTAGGGATACAACAACAGACTAGAAATGAAGTCTCAGAGTGTTGTAGAACATGGAACTAAATATTTCTCCCTTAATTCTAGCACCCTCAAGCCTAGCAAACCAGAAAAAATAATTCACAGAATTCCCATGAGCCTGAAAACCCACTTCTTCAACATGCACATCGGCCTGACAACTTTCTTATTCTGCTAAAACCTACCCAAGTTTACTAGATACCAACGGCTCCCAAAATCTCCCAGTTACAAGTATGAATGATGATGGTAGGGATAGTATGGATGGCAAGAGTTCCGGTGAGAATGATGGAAGAATAATGGTAAATTACACTAAGTCCCCTCGTTTTATATGCATGTTCCCAACTTGACACTTGTCATGTTGGGAACTACATGGGCCCCACATGGTGGCATGTTCCCCATACTTAGGAACTTAGGATAAATATAAATATATCGCATAAATTATACGTTAATAAATATTATTATACTATTTATTGGGTTAATCCCTCTTGGCTTGGCCCCTCTTCCTAGATCCTTAGCCCCCATTCCTCTAGTGGAGTTCTAGTCCCCCGTACTCTTTTTTCTGGTTGGTCTGCAACAATGATGTATTTTTATTAATATTTGAGTGTGATTACATATTACAATGATAGTCTCAGTGGCCTTTTATCATATAGGCTTTCAATCTTAATAATCACATGGGCACTCTAGCCTTAAAACATATATACAAAGGCACTCTGGACCAAATTATCCTGGCTCACCAGCCTATATTTACATCAACAATTAGGGTTTGTCTTGGGGTATTACAGAACATGTTACAAAAAATTGATGAAATGATAGTGAGCAAGCGTACATTTTCCATGGGGCTCTATGATGGAAGCCCAAGGAGGATGTGTAAAAAGTGACCAAGACCATACAATTGTGTAGAATGGAGAATGAGGATCTCATTGGTGTGAATGGTTTGAGAAATGAAGTTCTTGAAGTCTCGTATGGGTGACTGGAAGTTTGAGTTCTAGGCATATAAATGGTAGTGGGGCCCATTATGCCACCTCATTTGTATTTGTTGTGACTTGAGTTGATGGGGATCTGATGGACTTGTGAGAGATTGATCACCATTGCATCACCATGAGAGACCAGATTTGGGTTGCAAGAGAGCCAGGTAAGGGGCCCTAACCTCTTACTATTTTGGAATTTTTACTTTTTTTCTTGGGTTTGTATGGATTATTGTATGGCCTCCTTTTGTGTGGAAAAGGGTCAATCAGCATGGCCAATCGAAATATACATGCACTGACCAATGCTGGTATAACCTAATCACCTGTGTTTTCTAGCATGGGGGGTAATTTTATAGGTGTGTTGATGTTGGTGAGACTATCTGATCGTATCTCACGCTAATTAGTGCAACAATTTGAATAACAGTCACACCAAGAAGTGTGGTTGTTCGAAGAACAGTCACACCAAGAAGTGTGGTTGTTCGAAGAACAATCACACTGAATGGAACGACTATCAAGGGAGCAGTTTCACTGTGATTAGCGTGATTTTGTTGTGCATAGACATGTTGATTAGTGCGATTGTTTCATAAACATTTGCATTGATCAACATGTATGTTTTCCTTATAGATGTGTTAATAGTGCTGAAATATTTCTTTAGTGGTTGTTGCTAATGATTACTTAGCTAACCATGATTTTTTGTTGATGTGGTGCAGATTTTGTTTTTCATGAGGACAGAGAGCATGCCCATTCATTGGCGAGAGAAAGACTGGTAGGCCCTCCATATGGATGTGGGGGATGATTCACAGATCCTCTTTCATCTAGCCAATTTTTTCTTGCCAAATTGTTTTTACTGTGCCCTAATGCAATCCCAAGAAGAGATACTAAACTTTTTGATTGGGATGCAGTGTGCAAATTGTTGAAGGAAAATATCCCTATGGATAGGTAGATCTCCTCAAAGAGCTAGACTCTTAACTCTAAGACAGAAAGTGCTTATCATGGTCACTGACTTCCTTTTAGATCTAGGTGGACTAGTGTGTGAGAAGGAAGGAGAGAAGAAGTACCTTTTACCGGTGTTTGTCCCTGCACACTCCGAATTGAGCTCCAATCTTTCGCTCTTCGATAAGCCTTGTAGACAAACAAAGTACGACCACTTCCTACTCTATCAAGATTAGTCCGAAATAGGTCTATCTACTAAAGAGAAAAATTCATGTGAGATTGAACACGAATTAGAAAGGAACAGGCCAAGCAAATTATATTAATGAGGACAAAACATTGCTTACAACCATAGATGGATTGCAATAGTTTCGCCAAGTCCTCCTTGTCTACCCCTTGCTCAAAAGATCCACGATCTAAATGATGATGGATTCAATGATTATTCCCTATGAGATCATAGGTCTCTTGCCTCCAAATCATCTATGTTCCATCACTACTTATGAGATCATAAGTTTGGTGTGATTCTCCTTTTCCAGTCCCCTTTCACCATTAGAAAGATTGCTTATATAGCCTTGGAGAGGCTCAACAACTTGAGATATCCTTGGGGAAGTTGAGGATTTTCCTCCTTCAATTGAGGATCTGCCCTAAGATCATGGATGGACTAGGGATTCGAATCCAACTACCTTCCAAGAATGAAAGGATCCTTCCCCCATTCATCTCAACAACTTAACAACTTCCCAGAATAGGCAACACTCCCTCAAGAGGGCCATCAGAGCACTATAGCACTCCCCAGTAGGCTTAAGGGGGGCGCCACCGCTCCTAAAGACACTAGCGCTCCCTCAAAAGGGCCAGAGGAGCTTTATAATGCTCCCAGACAGTGTAAGGGGGAGTGCCAGCGCTCCCAGAAGAGGTATAGGGGAGCGCTCTCCTTCAAAAGCTTAGTTTTTTTTAGTGTTTTCAGATGGAAAAATGTTCACGAGCCTGTTGACTCATTTCTTCTCTTCCAAATCAAATGTTTGAGGTGTTTCAAGTGTCCTTCTCATGTCATTATAGGCATGGCATATGCATCATGGAAGCATTCTTTCTTTGACACTTGAGACACTTGTGAGCAACATGCGAAACTTGTGACCTTGTGAGAAAAATGTGACACTTGCGACCTTTGTAATGACGACACTTGTGACACTATCAAAGTGAGTATTTTTTATGTGTAACAAATTCCCCCCCAAAGTATGAAGTTAGAAGACAGGACCTGATAACTGAAATGCTTTGTAGACTTTCAAGCAAGGGTATAGATGTAGAGAACCTGACAAAAGATGCACACAAACATCCAACAAATATTATGACATGTTTCAAACCCAAGGCAGGCATACCTATGCTTGGGTGATAAAGACTTGCAAGATATGGCCGCCATAAAAATACACTGCGGATCCATAATTGTATTGATAAAAAGGTATAGCCACTGAAAATACACTGTGGATCTATACTCCCATGACCTGAACTGATCGTAGCCATGAAGAATACACGGTGGATCTACAAGATGAAAAGACATAGTCACGACCACTACAAAGTGGATCTATGTAATAGTATATGTGTCATTGTTCAAGAGAAACTCCTTCACAACCTGGGCAAAGTACATATCAAAGTGATCACTCAACCCAGGGTCTTCTTACAGATCCCAATGTAGTACGAATCTAACCATGTGAATAGATGTCATGATGTCGAACATGGTAGAAACCACTTGATTACCGGTCAATGATGTAAACCGTTAACAAGCGCGAGGGAGATCACCATTAATGTCAATGATTCCCAAGGTACCCTAGTACATTCCAACGAATGTGAATATATGGGCTGAATTCGAACAACCGTGGAATCATCTGATCAGAGGTCAATGATGTAAACCCACTGTTGAATGTGAGGAAGCTTGCCATTGAGGCATGCAGGTCCCAAAGTACTAACTGTTTTCTAAGTCTAGTTCCTGGATAATGTGTTGAAGTCGATAGAAATAGACTCGTCGAAGGAGGGCCTTGATGTATCCCCCATCAACGACACGAAACAGACACAGAGATGGAATTGTTAGATCACATGAACATGGACTGACACGAGTATTGAGACAAGATATTTGTGATGGTTGACTCTCGAGGCGGATACTTCCCTTGAACACTAAGGCACAATAGCAGAAACATGACATGGACCAAAACTTGATGATGCAGTGGATGTTGCGACTTACGTCGGGTGACCCAGAGGATTGAAAGAAACTCAAAGGATTGGCTCGATGCAAAGGTTCAGTGGATTATAATGCGTGCAAAAGACAAAGTGTCTTGTTCAAGGGCGACTCTAAGAGTTACTTGGTAATGTTCTCAAAAAACTGCTTGGCTTACTTCTTTCAATTTTCCCCCATCCAGATAGACGAGTACCTCTTTTTAATTTAACAAGCTCGAGGAGGGTAACACATGCTCGATAAAACTCACCTTCAGTAAGTTCCTCTTCCTTTGTTTAACAAACTGGAAGAAGTAAGGGTTTGGTCCCATATGGGCCTGTCGATGTTTTGTTTAGCGAGTCCAAAGACAGAAAACTCGAA